>VZRI01013536.1:62119-72212 GCA_013397515.1 Upupa epops
CTCCCCAGCTTTTTTGTAGGCCCCCTTCAGATACTGGAAGGCCACAGTAAGGTCACCTCAGAGCATCCTCTCCTCCACACTGAACAGCCCCAACTCTCTCAGTTTGGCCTCATAGGGGACGTGCTCCAGCCCTCTGATCATCCTTGTGGCCGTCCTCTGGACTCGTTCCAGCACGTCCACATTCTTCTTGTAATAAGGGCTCCAGAACTGGATGCAGTACTCCAGGTAGGGTCTCACCAGAGCAGAGTATAGGGGGAGAATCACCTCCCTCGACTTGCTGGCCACACTTCCCCTGATGCAGCCCAGGATCCGGTTTGCCTTCTGGGCCGCAAGTGTGCACTGCTGGCTCATGCTGAGCTTTTCATCCACAAGCAGTCCCAAGTCCTCAGGGCTACTCTCTAACCAGTCACTGCCCAGCCTGTATTTGTGCCTTAGTTGAGGCAATCCTCAACCCAGATGCAGGAACTTACACTTAGTTTTGTTAAACCTCATGAGGTTGGCTCGTGCCCACCTCTCCAGCCTGTCCAGGTCCCTCAGAAAGGCATCCCTATGCTCCGGCGTGTCTGCTGCACCACACAGCTTGGTGTCATCAGCAAACTAGCTGAGGGTGCATTCAATGTCTCTGTCCATGTCACCGACAAAGATGCTGAACTAAACTGGTCCCAGGACTGACCCCTGAGGGACTCTGCTTGTCAGTGGCCTCCAGTTGGACATGAACCCATTGACAACCACTCTTTGGGTGCAGCCATCAAGCCAGTTCTTTATCCATCTAGTGGTCCACCCATCAAAACCATGTTCCACCAGCTTGGAGACCAGAATGGGGTGTCGGACAGTGTAAAAGGCTTTGCTCAGGTCCAGGTAAATGACATCAGTCACTCGCCCCTCATCCATTAGTGCTGTGACCCGTTCATAGAAGGCCACCAGGTTTGTCAGGCAGGCTTTGCCCTTGGTGAAGCAATGCTGACTGTACCAAATCACCTCTTCAATATTCTCCTGTCTCAGTAGTGCCTCCAGGAGGATCTGCTCCATGAGCTTAATGGGCAGAGGTGAGACTGACTGGCCTGTAGTTAGTTCCCGGGCTCCTCCTTCCTACCCTTTTTGAAAATAGGAGTTATGTTTCCCTTTTCCAGTCAGTGGGGACTTACCCAGACTGTCATGAGTTTTGGAATATAATAGAGAGGGGTTTAGCAACCTCATCTGCCAGTTTCCTCAGTACCTGTGCCTTCTCTTCTCCAGACTAAAAAGCCCCAGTTCTCTCAATCTCTCCTCACAGAAGAAACGTTCAAGACCCTTAAACATCCTTGTAGTGTTCCACTAGACTCTCTCCAGCATTTCCCTGTCTCTTTTGAGACATGGATTATTCCAAGGGTGGTCTCACAGGGCACAGAAGCTAGGAGAGGAAGGAGACCCTCCCCAGACCTGCTTGCACTCACTTCTCTTGATGCACCTCAGGATACCAGTGGCCATCTTGCAAATAGTCTGACATGAATCCATCCTTCTCTATTACACAGTTAGAGAGCACTCTTGAAAAGAAGATACTGTAACTAAAAAAACATCAAATTCAGAAGATTAACATTGTTAAATTAATACAGATTAATTTATCATGTATCTGTGTCTATGTTTAATTAGTTTATGATTAATATAATACTAATAAAGAAGATTTTTACATTCAACCCAGCACACTTTTTTTTTTTAGTATATAGGAACAAAATTGCTTTTTCAAACCCATTAAAATTGACTACTGGTCAATTCCTAGTAGCCAAAGACATGACGGTGTGGAAAAAGATCCTATTTCCCAAGAAAAATAAGATTAAAGCAGCACAGAAGCTATTTGTAAGACTTGATCCATGCTTATAAATAAAAAGATGACCCGCAGGATCTGTTCCCCACTCAGTTTCCCACAGTCGTATTCTCTAGAGATGAGTCTCCACCACAGAAGATGCAGACCTGCACCAATTGTCTCTTCACCAAGTCATTACTAGAGGAAAAACACCACACTCAGCAGATCTGTGCCTGTCCAAGAGATGGCAGTGATGAACAACCATCCACACAGAGAGGAAAACAGACTGCAACAGGAAGGCAAAACGGTGAACAAGCCAAGAGGGCTCTCCAGCAGTGCCAAAATTCAACAGGCTGAATTTTTTTTCACAGACTTATCAGCAGCCCACAATGTAATTTTATAAAGATCGCAATCAAGGTATCAATTTGGCTGGAAGAAGCCTTTAAGTTCATAGTGTCATTTTTTGCTTTGAATATCATACAATAACAAAGCCTTACAATTTTTGAAACTTAAGCAAACACAAGATTAACGTAAGTCAGCAAATACGCCATGTAACTCAGAATATAAATTGAATGCTCCTTGGTTTAACAACTGCTGACAATAAATCCTTTTACAAATGAGTCAGGTCTTGCACTAGGTTGGAGGAGGAAAAAGGTTCAGATCCTTACATATTGAAAAAAATCCCCAATTCTTAAGGTTCTCCTGCAATTCAAAGGCCTATCACTGGCATGTTATGTCCCATGAATTTCAGCAAGAAGAGTCTTTGCTGCAATATACAGCAATAACCATCACCCCATTCTAATTATTGTCACAGCAAAAAAGGTGACTCCGAAAATTTTGAGTGGTTTTCACTGCCCACATTTGTGAACTGAGCCAAAAACCCAAAACTGTCAACATCTCCCAACGCTTATGCAGCATCGGCCCTTCCTAACCCTTTGCTTGAACAGCAGGACAGCTGCACCGTGGCAGTGCTGTGTAAAAGCACACAACAGGGCTCCTCCAACAAAGCAGGCCAGTAACAGACCGCAAAGAACAGGAGCTGTGCTGTACCCCGCTACGTCAGCATCTGTCTATAAACTACTGGGGCAGGTCTCTGTGTAACAACATCACCGAGACCACACGCTCAGCACAAAAATCACATTTTATCGCTTAGTCGCCTGGAAAGGAAAGGCGCGGCGCACAGAGTGATGTCGGCAGCACAGGTGTGGAGACCTGTTACCAGCGCAGGACAACACCGATGAGGAATCATCTGCTCACTGGGACCTGCATACGGCTCCATGTGTTTATCGCTAGCTGTTCCCACCCCTGGCAGCCACCGGTGGTCCCGTGGGTGGGGCCATGTGACCCTCTGCGGTAAGGCCAGCACGGGGCACGGCAGCACTGAGACAGGGGCAGGGCCGGGACTCCTCGCCTCGACCCCCACGGGTCGCTCCTCGTCCGCAAAAGCCCCCAGTCATGCGCGGAGCCTCCCACCCCTCTGCGGGGCACCCATGTGTCCGGAACCGAGGCGCGTTCACCCATGGCCCCAACCCCTCCCCTCGCGGCTCACCCTGCAAAACTGTTCGCGCTGCGGGGTCGGAATTTTCGCGCGCTCTTCCGCGCGCCGATGCGCCTGCGCGAGGGGCGGGGCCTGGTGCCGCCTCGCAAGTAGGGTCCTGGTGCAGGGGCGGGACTGGCTGCAGGAGTTGGGAGCCGCGGTTGGTTGGGAGGGCCCCCTGTGGGTGTCACCCACCCTAGCCGACACAGCGGGGTCGCGGCGGCCCCTCAGGAAACCCGAGGACTGGGGGCGCTGTGCCGCCGTGAGTGCTGAGTCGGGCTTGGTGCTGAAGCCCACGTGAGGGTGCCTAGCCCTTGACTCGCCGTCCTGGTGTTGCCAGTAAATCAGTAAAATCCTTTGAACTGCCCAGGGAGGTAGTGGAGTCTCTATGGTTGGATGTGTTTAAGAACAGACTGGATGTGGCATTTAGTGCCGTGGTCTAGCTGGCCATGATATTAGGTCATAGGCTGGACTTGGTGATCTCAGGGGTCTTTTCCAGCGCCAATAATTCTGTGATTCTGTGATTCCTCCTCTGGTAAGATCAAGCACAAAACCTGAGAAGCCTGTTCTTGTCTTCAGTTCAATCAGAAGCATCATCAGGCCTTTTTACCTGGAAAAAAGGTGAGAACCATGAGTACAGGCATATGGCAGGTAAACTTCACTTTGAATAAGCTTGGGGTTAGAGAAAGTACATGATTAATTTCACTGGAATTTGTGCTGTGCAACATGTGTACCTTACTAGCCCTTGATCTCTTTAAGGGCAACAACAGTAAACCACATTCCATCTTCTTCTGCCTGATGGCAAGCAATAGGACTAGAGGGACTGGCTGCAAGCTGCACCAGGGCAGATTTGGGCTGTGTGTTAGGAAGAATTTTTCCACCAAAGTGTCATCAAACATTGCAACAGGCTGCCCAGGATAGTGGATTCATCGACCCTGGGGATATTTAAGTGGTGTGTGAATCTAGTGCTGAGGGACATGATTTAGTTGAGACCTGGAAGTCAAAGATTGAACTTTATGATCTTAAATGTCTCTTCCAACCAAAGAGATTCAGTGATTCAGGAAAATCCTGTTGAAAACACCAACAGCACACAATGTGATTACACCCTCCCTCAGTTATGTGCTTTTACTCACCTTCTTGTCAGTCTTCCACTTCTGTCATGTACGCAACTCACAACTCCTTCACCCTGGTAGTTTTTCCACTCCTGACTAGTTTTATCTACACATTCAGTACTTGCAATGAAGAGCTGGTGGAAAATGGCTAAATATTTTCACCTTTCTTATTGAGAAGACCATTACTTTCCTAGCACTCCCTCCTCACAAATGCATAGGAGTACACCACCCTGGAATTTTTTCTGTGGGGAAACAGCTTGTGAGGCACTCACTGCAATTCTATCTAAAGAAGAACACAACGAACCAAATTATTTGAAATGCCAAAGCCACTAAAGAAATGTTTTCTCTGTCTTGAACCTAGGATGGATGTTAAATCACACTTACATTTGTCTGAATTAACAGGCTAATGTGTCTTAGGTGTGTATTCAAGATTTGTATTCTGCATGCGCACAGGAATCCCACTGCTGAAGATACCACTTTTCTTTTTACAATTTACCAAGTGCAGCTGATGTGAAAACTCCTTGATTTTGTTCAGCTTTCTTATTCTTCTATTCAGATTTTTTTCAGTGTGTCATCTTTTCTGATCACCACTTTCAATTTTCTGTAAAATTCGACAAAATTCTCCTTCAGTACAAAGACAAAATCAACTTACCTGCAGACTGCAATACCCATCTCTAAATATTTACATTACTATTTTCCATTTCATTGTATAAAATCAGCAACACCTGATGAATTAAAGGCTTGTCTGGAACTTTCAAAGTACTTTCATGGGAAACTGAGCAACTGCTCATTAGCAACCTAACCAGACAAACTTGTGGGGATGTTTTTCACAAACATCTGCAGCACACAGCTTCAAGCTCTGCAAGTAATGGCCATATTCACACTATGACTCCAGTCCATAACTCATGCAACACTTTAATTAATCTTCTTCTTCTTTTTCCTGTCAAATCAAAACATGAGAGAACTTACCTTTTTTTCCTACCAATAATTGTGTTAATACTTCCTTAGATGTCAGCATTACTGATTATTTCATTGCTGAAACACGTAACAGTTGTGGTACAGTGAAAGAACCATAGAATCATTAGGGATCGGAAGGGACCTCAAAAGATCATCTAGTCCAATTCCCCTGCCACAGCAGGATCACATAGACCACGTCACACAGGAACATATCCAGGCAGGTCTTGAATGTCTCCAGAGAAGGAGACTCCACCCCTGGGCAGCCTGTCCTAATGGCACCATCAGTGTGAAGAAGTTCTGATATTTATATGGAACCTCCTATGTTCCAGCTTGCACCCATTACCCCTTCTCCTATCACTAGAAGACATTGAGGAAAGCCTGGCTCTATGCTCCTGATACCCATCCCTCACATATTTATAGACATTAATGAGGTCACCCCTCAGCCTCCTCTTCTCCATGCACAAGAGACCCAGCTGTCTCAGCCTTTCCTCACAAGGGAGGTGTTCTCCTTCCTTCATCATGTCTGTTGCTCTATGCTGGACACCCTCCAGCAGCTCTGTGTCTTTCTTGAACTGAGGGGCCAAGAACTGGAAACTGTACTCCAGATGCATTCTCACTAGTGCAGAGTAGAGGGGGAGAAGAACCTCCCTTGATCTGCTAACCACCCCCTTTCTGATGCACCCCAGGATGCTGTTGGCCCTTTTGGCCACAAGAGCACATTGCTGGCTCACAGTCATCCTGCTGTCCAATAGGACACCAAGGTCCCTTTCTCCTACACTGCTGTCCAACAGGTCAGTCCCCAACCTTTACTGGTACCTGGGGTTGTTCTTGCCCAGATGCAAGAATCCACACTTACCCTTGTTGTAGGTTTCTCTCAGCCCAGCTCTCTAGCCTGTCCAGGTCTTGTTCAATGGCAGCACAAGCTGCTGAGGTGTCAGTGACACCACTGAGCTTTGTGTCATCAGCTAAGGTGCTAACAGTGCATTCTAATCCGTCATTCAAGTCATTAATGAATAAATTGAATAGGACTGGTCCCAGTACTGATGCTTGGGGGACTCCATTAGATACAGGCTTCCAACTACGTTCTGTCTCTGGAACCACTACTCTCTGGCTTCTATCCTGCAGCCAGTTCACAATCCACCTCACTACCCAACCATCCAATCCACACTTGCCTCAGTTTGGGTGTGAGGATGCTATGTGAGACTGTGTCAAACGCCTTAGTGAAGTCAAGATAGACCACATCCACTGCCATCATCTATCCACCTGGTTATGCCCTCATAAAAGGCTATCAAGTTGGTCAAGCATGACTTGCCCTTAGTGAAGCCATGCTGACTGTCCCTAATGACCCTCTTGTCTCTGATGTGCCTAGAGAGAGCGTCCAGGACAAATTGTTCCATCACCTTTCCTTGGATGCAGGCGAGGCTGACCAGTCTATAGTTACCGGGGTCCTCCTTCTTACTCTTTCTGAAGACTGGAGAGGTGTTTGCTAACCTCTAGTCCTTTGGCACCATTCCTGATCTCCATGACTTGGAAAAGATGATGGAGAGTGGCTTAGCAATGACTTCCGCTGTCTCCCTTAGCACACACAGGTGCATCCCATCAGGTCCCATGGATTTATGTACATCCAGTTTTCTCAACACATCTCTAACCCAGTCCTCATCAACCAAGGCAGGCTCCTCTCTTGCCGTGACATCCTCTGGAGCCTCAGCAGTCTGGGATTTGATATAAGGACAGCTCCCAGAAGTATAGACGGGGGAAAGCATGTGTTCAGTATGTCTGCTTCCTCTATATCCTCCATCTTCAGGGCACCCAGCTCATTCCGCAGGGGTCCCACATTGCCTCTAGGTCTAATTTATCTGCAGTGTATTTCAAGAAGCCCTTTTAGTTACCCTTGATCTCTCTTGCAATGTTGAGTTCCAAGAAGGTCTTGGCTTTCCTAGTTGCATCCCTACATTCTCTCACTGAACCTTATAATCATCCCAAGTGACCATTCCCTCTCTTCAGTTTGCCCAGTAGCTCCCCATTTAACAACACAGGTCTTCTGGCTCCCTTCCTTGACTTCTTTCCTGTTGGGATGCATTTGTGTTGTGCTTCAAAGAAGTTTTTCTTTGAATGTTAACCAGCTCTCTTGGGTCCCTTTCCTTGCCAGTACCCTGTCCCATGGGATTTCCCCTAGCAATTGTTTCAAACAGCCAAAGTTGGCCCTTCTGAAGTCCAGGATTGTGAATCTGCTAGGTATTCTCTTCCTACTGCATGAGATCTTGAACTCCAGCATCTCATGGTCTCTGCAACCAAGGCTGCCCTCAACCTTCACTGCTTCAACCAGACCCTCCTTGTTGCTGAATACAAGATGCAGCAGTGCTCCTCTCCTCATGGGCTCCTCCACCATTTGCATCAGGAAATTGTCACCAATGCACTGGAGGAACCTCCTGGACTGTGCATGGCTGGCTGAGTAGGTCTTTCAGCAAATATCAGGGTAGTTCAAATCCCCCATGATAACCAGGGCCTGTAGCTGTGAGTCTCCTGTCAGCTGCCTATAAAAGATCTCATCAACTTCCTCATTTTGATGTGCTGGCCTGTATTAGACACTCACAACAGTGTCACCCGTGCCAGCCTGCTCCTTGATACACACCCACAAACTCTCAGCTGTCTCTTCATCCGCCTTTGGACAGAACTCAAGACATTCCAGTTAGTCTCTCACATAAAAAGCAACTCCACCACCTCACCTTACTGCTCTGTCTTTCCTGAAAAGGACATAGCCATCCATGACCACACTGCAGTCTTGTGAGCTGTCCCACCAGGTCTCTATAATTGCCACCATATCATAAGCATCTGACTGGACACAGATTTCTAACTCCTGCTTATTCCCCATGCTGCAGGTATTGGTGTACAGCTTGAATAGAAGACGCTTGAGTGGAAGAAGTTTGAAAACATTTTATGTGATTCTGATTTAACACGCCCCTTTGTTTTCCATTACCTATTTCTGTCTCATAGTAACAGAACAGAAAAAGTTTAAAGTATCTGGAGTTGTTGACAAAGGACTTGAGGTGTGGATTGACAGCCAGCTGAATGTCAGCCAGTGTGCCCAGGTGGCCAGGAAAGCCAACAGCATCCTGGCCTGCATCAAGAATACTGTGGCCAGCAGGAGTAAAGAAGACATCATCATAATAAGGATTGCCCCTGCACTCGGCACCCTCAGTACAAGAAGGACATTGAGGTTCTGGAGTGGGTTCAAAGAAGAGTAATGAAGTTGGTGAAGGGCCTGGAGGGCAGGTCTCATGAGGACTGGCTGAGGGAACTGGGGTTGTTTAATCTGGAGGAAAGGAGGCTGAGGAGTGACCATATTGCTCTTTACAACTACCTGCAAGTAGGATGTAGGGAGGTGGGGGTTAGTCTTTTCTCCCAAGTCACTAGCAATAGAACAAGAGGAAATGGACTCCTATTGTGCCAGGAACATTTAGATTAGATGTCAGGAAAAATGTCTTCACTGAGAATGTTCAAGTATTGGAAAAGATTGCCCAGGTAAGTGGTGGAGTCCCCATTCCTGGAGCTCAATGTTTATACCATCATCAGAGCCAATTTTCTTCTTGGTGTGCAAGAAGCCATATCCCAGGTCTTATGCAGACATGGACATATGGCCAAATTTTGTTGCAATACACCAGAAGCTATGAAAAATAAACCAAGGTATTGATATTTGGCAGTATTAACTTCTTATTACTCTAATTTTAAATGGACATAAAATAACTGCAATGATATGAATGATGAATTAGGTAGTACAAATCAAAAGATTGCCAGTAAAATTTGTTACTTACAGACATTCTCTATGCAGTTTTCCATTTAATAAATGCAAAACATTTGCTTGCTCAGAAAATGTTATTGAGACACTTTTTTGTAGCCTTTATTTTTAATAGATAATCTTAGACATAGAGCTAGTCCAGCTGCTTAGTCTCAAACAGAGAATTACTAAGAATAAATCTTTGAAACTTGAAAAAAGTGTTTGTAACTCTTAAAAGTCACAGGAAATACTACTGCCATTACTTCAAAACCTGAATATTTAGGAAAGACACTGAGGTGCTGGAACAGGTCCAGAGAAGTGCAACAAGGTTCATGAAGGGTCTGAAGAGCAAGCCATATAAGGAACAACTGAGGGAGCTGAGGCTGTTTAGTCTTAAGAAAACATGGTTGAGAGGCCTTATTGTTCTCCACAACTACCTGAAAGGGTGTTATAGAGAGGTGGGTGATTCATAGAATGGTTCAGGTTGGAAGGGTCCTTAAAGATCATCTAGTTCCAACTCCTCTGCCATGAACAGAGACATTCTGTACTAGACCAGGTTGCTCAAGGCCCCATCCACTCTGGCCTTGAACACTTCCAGGGAGGGGGCATCCACTACCTCCCTGGGAACCTGTTCCTGTGTCTCACCACCCTCATAGTGAAAAATTTGCTTCAGACTTCTGGTCTAAAACTCCCCTCTTCCAGCTTCCCTGGTCTTACCACTACAAGACCTTGTAAACAGCCCCTCCCCAGCTTTCCTGTTGCCCCCTTCAGGTACTGAAAGGCTTCTGTAAGATCTCCCTGGAGTCTCCTCTTCTCCATGCTGAACAGCACCAAATCTCTCAGTCTGTCCCAGTAGCAGAAGTACTCCAGCTCTCCAGTTGTCCTCGTGGCCCTCCCATGGACATGTTTCAAGAGTTCAATATCTTTCCTGT
>VZRI01013538.1:0-46353 GCA_013397515.1 Upupa epops
ATCAGCACTGTGACACTGTGATAGCGCGAGTGTCGCCGTGCGGGTCAGTTCCCGCCCGTTGCCAGCAGAGGGCAGTGTGACACAGGTAAACGAGCAGCCGCGCTCGCAGTGCTCCGGCTCGGCTGCTCCTTGCGAGTCAGGGCGCATCCAGCGCCCCAGCTCCAGGATCCTGACCTGCCGGAGGGCACGAAGATGCTGCAGAGACATCCGGACAGGCTGGGTCAATGGGCAGAGGACAACGGGATGAGGTTGAACAGGGCCAAGGGCAGGGTCCTACATTTTGGCCACAATAATCCCCTGCAGAGCTACAGACTGGGGGATGAGTGGCTGGAGAGAGCCTGGCAGAGAGGGACCTGGCAGTGTGCCCAGGTGGCACAAAAATCATCTTAGCTTGTATCAGCAATAGTATAGCCAGCAGGACTAGGGACCTAATCCTCCCCCTGTACTGGGCACTGGTGAGGTCTCCCCTTGAGTACTGGGGGCAGTTCTGGGCCCCTCACTTCAAGAAAGAGACAGAGGAACAGATGCTGCAAAAACTAAGAGGCCTGTTTGAATGCATGGGGCAAGATTTCTGTCCAGAGATGAATGTGCATGGGATCTGTGAGTGGAAATATGTGAGGGAGATAAGGAAGCTTAACTGATTCCCTTACCAGTTATTTGTGACCCTTCCTACCTGGAAGAACGTGTGTGCTGTTCCTCAGTCACATCGGCTTAGCTTCATACTTTGGGCTTCTCCATGTCTTATGAGAGGTGACAGGATATGGGCAGGGATAGAGGTGGGTCGCATCCTTCATACTACCTCCATCTGTCCCTGGTTTAGCAAGGTGGGGTTGGAAAGGAGCAGCAGCATCTGAAGGCCATCATCTTAAACAAGTGGCTAACAGCAAATGATGCAAAACTTCTGAGACTCCACAAGAAATATCAAAAGGGATAACTGATTATCCTCTGTTCCTAGGGAAAACTCAGGGCATGTATTCCATCTGGAGCCTACTTCATCTCAAAGGAAACAGCTCCCTCTGCTCCCCTTTGTGAGGAAGAGGAAAATTCAGTTATATAGTGACTGTCTTCAGATCAACCTTGGTTCTAAGAGTCAGCAGCTTCCATGCTCCTGAGTGGAGCTCGATCCAGCTCACGCAGCCAGACTGGGTGAGGAGAGAACAGCATGGTATCTCTCGTATTGTGCAAACTCTGGCGTTCATTTTTCAAAATTACCAAGTAGTGTTGTGCAGCAGACTTTTTTATGTGCCTCATTATACTTTTTTGGCTAATGTATTGCAGGCTGCCATATGGCTCTATACAAAAATCTTTATGGGTATCTGCTGTCTCTCATAATACATAAAGATATGTTAATTAACACTAATTAAATCAATCTAAAACATAAATGAAACATAGCCCTACAAATTGGATAATTGAAGTACGTTGGCCAAGTCCGTAGCTTTTGGCTAAATGCTAACTGTTCAGGGTTGATGCCTCATGATAGCACCAGTAACACCCTCCTACTCTGTATGGGCTTATGCTTTGCAGGCAGTTGAAGCACTGGTGAGTTTTCTCATTCCCAGAAGGTACAGGAACGTGAATGTAAGGACATGATGCCATTTCATGTCAATACCCTGAATGGGTCAATCTTTTCCTCAGTATCCTGATGCCAATGGCCAATTCACAGGCCAAACCTGGCCAGTGCCATAGCAGAGGTGAATTTGAAACCTGAAGAAGAAAGTAGCAAAGAGAAGTTGTGTTTGCTTACGTGACTGTATCTGGAAAGTAGCCAGAACACTGGGAAAACACAAAGTATTGTTATAGGCAAAATGTCTCTGCTGTTTCTTATAAGCAAACAATTACTGATTACAGTTACTGATTCAGGCACTGGGAGAAGATGGGAGATGAACAAGTAACCCAACATTTTTCTTTCTCAGGATAAACTTCAGTCAAGGATCTCTCCTGTCTTCTTTCTGTCTCCATGTCCTTTGTCCCTGGGTGCTACAGAAAGTCTCCACTGAATCCTTCGAGCAGGTGGTGGAGGGCACAGGAGGTTGGGTCAGTGTGTACTGGTTTCTTTCTGCTCTTTCCTTCTGGCTATTTTCCTTTGCTGCTCCTTGCTTCTCTCTGCCCTGGCCTGCAATCCTCCATGAATGGTTTGACTTGATGATCTTGGAGGTCTCTTCTAACATTAATGATTCTGTGCCTTTGGACATGTTCCTGCACCTGAATGACTTGCTGTACACGGGGGCTGTCCCTGCCACAGCATGTTCTGGCCATGGGCTACAGTCCCTGGGGTTGTTGATATCATGGCCACAGGCTGTCTTCAGTGTCCTGACTGTAGTAAGGGCTGCCCACAACCATAATCACCCTGTGGCCCCACTGCTCCAACTCAGCCCAGACACAGCTACACTCTCTTCAGGGTATCCTGCCGCAGTGGTGGTCTGCAGTCCCTAAGAACACACTTTAAACAGAGCATCATTTACTGTTTAAGAGAGAAGTATGTATACCTTTTCTGAAGCAAGACTCTCTGAACACAAGATAAAACTTGGACAGCAATGCAGCAGAAGTGATTTAAAAAGTCAGAATTAAAACCCAACAGCTTTGCTTATTTAGCTGTAACGTGCTGCAGGATTGCTTTGTGTTCAGGAAATGCATTGATGGTGAGGTGCAGAGCGATGTACGATGGGCAGTATGACTGTAGGAGCGAGCTCACTCATTAGGATTAGGGTTCATTTGCTGTGGTCAGCTTATACAACACAAATGACTTAGGTGTTGATTGAAGGATGGGCAGAACCGAAGGGATATCAAGTCCATTCCCCTAACGAGGATCAAGTAGACTTCTCTGACTTCTGATAGCCATTTCTCTAGCATACTACTAGATCTCTAGTGATGGAGAGACAGCCTTGGCAGGAAATCAATTTCACTGCCTTGCTAGGCTTTCTGGCAGCATGCTTTTTCTAATATTTAGCCTTTTTTTCCCTGCAAATTAAACCACCTCTCCTAGCTACTATTGCCTTGAAGAACAAATCATTCCATTCATCTTCACGATAGCTTTCTATTTGTTTAGAGATGACTACCTTGCATGTTTTACTTTTTACTTTCACACGAATTCCCTGTTCTCTCAGTATTCCTACCCCTCTGCCCTCTTTTATTCCAGTCCATACTTTTCTGGAGTGCAGTGCCCCAGCCCAGCGGTGCTCTTGCCGGCGCTAACAGACCGTAAGGATCAATGCAAGCCTCAAACCCCTTATTTCTGTTCCAGTATCTCGGGATGACACTTGCCATTTTCACAACAATGTGACGCTACTGACTCATGCTCAGTTTGTCGTTGACTGTAACACCTACATCCTTCTCCGTAGAGCTGTTACGTAAGTTGCTTCTACCCATCCTCTATTTGCACAGTCTGTTGAGTGTAGGGCATTGCAATTGCATCTGTTGAACTTGAATTCTTTTCCCTAGTTTACTTGTTCACAAATATAACGCTGTAGTCTGTTCCCATACACTTCTAGTTTCTTCCAGTCTCATTCCATGACCGTAGTTATTAATCAAAATACCAAGCAGGACTGGATCTCAAGTATGCATGTGGAGACGGTTCCTTCTAGACTGGACTTTACAACTTTCTTGTGTAAATGTTATGAAAATGAAAAATCTTATTAAAGTCCCAACAGAGGGCATCTTCTGCTTCTCCTATAATCAAAAGACCCCTTATCCTTTTATAGATAGAAATTAAACTTCCTTGAAATGAAAATCTTTTGGAGGCTGGAGGTTTTAAAGAGCAGCCTGCACTTCCCTGGGGTTTTTGTTCTGGTTTTCTCTTTTTTAATGATGTACACTGCTTTTTAGTCTTGTCTCACCTCAGCCGTCCCCAGAGATGAGTGCTAGAGCTTTAGAGGTTGCTGGTGACAGTTGTGTAGAAATCCACACTAAGGCCCATCATGCCAAATCAGTTGTCTTCTTTCCTTCATTAAGGAGTGTCACTTGGTTCTCTCTTTTACTATGTCCTTTCGTTACTAATAGTAACAGGGTAGTTTACAGGGTACATTTTTCTAGGGAAGACAATGCCAAAATGACATCAACTATCGTGGTCTTCTCAGCATCATCTGTCAGTCACTTTCCCAGCTTGTTAAATAACAGAATAACACTTCCCTAGTTTAAAGTAAACAAATCTTTTCTCTGTCTCTTTATTACTATTAATATATTTATGGAATGATTCTTGTTACCTTCTGTCTCCTGCTCATTGCTCTTTCCTTTATCTATGTGTGTTTGTGGTATTATTTTAACTTGTCCTTGGCGGCCTGATTTCGTTTCCATGTACTGTGTTCCTCCATCTTATTGATATTATATTTATATTATATATCTTTATATCATAAGCAGTCTAATATGCATGGTAGCAAATGAAAGATAAACTGCTTCAGCTCTTCATACTTTTGGCTAAAGTGCTGCCATGCAGTGGAGTGGCAGTTACTGAGAACCTTTATCATTCATCATCAGTTTAGGAGATGTGACAAGGTGAATGCTCAGGACTCCTTTCTCCCCTCACATTCCCTCTCACTATAGAATAATCTTACATGCCTATCAGAAAGTTCCTTGGTATGTTTAGAAGTAGCATCACCTATTCTGTAGTGACAGACGACCTGCTAATGCTCTGTGTCCAAAGGGAGACCAACTGTGCTGTTTATACCCCGTATTTCACTCTGCAGAGGTTCATAATTAAGACAATACCAGTGCCTAACAATGACACTAATGCGATCCAAAAGCTGACTTCCATCTATAGTTCAGTCTTAGATCCAGATTTGAACTGTCAAGGTTCAGTGTGGTAAGATGATCTGCAGTGGTTTTATGGTAATGATGATCATCCCACTGAGGTGAGCACAGGGGCTTCATATTAAGTGCTGTAATTCAGCATCTCATTGTATATGAAAATTAAAGAGATGAATGCGTTTGTACCAAACATACTTGCACATCAGTGAAGTGAAGGTGCAGTGACAAGACAGCTCTCTAAACCTAATTAGCTAAAGTGAATCCCAAAGATCTAGTCCTGTCTTGTTTGAGAAATGTCACCTAACATTGTAACACGTGTTACCAGGAAACATGCTGTTTGATCGTGTCAAGAGCCTTCAGGGAACCGATGCTCAGATAACCTGGGAGGTACTCAGCCTGGAGACATGTGAAGGAAAATGCAAGGCAGGTTAAGAGAATGGATTTGTAACTTAAAATTGATGCAACTCACCAAAATATTGAAGAAAAATTCCTTTAAAATGAAAAAGAGAAGGAATATGACCTTAGAAAATGAATTCCTTTAGTTTGTCTAATGTTTGTCGAGGATTTTAAAGATTTCAAGCACCATATGAGGCTAAGTATTCTTTTAGATTGCTGCAGGGTTGGGTAAATGATCTCACATTTCTCACCTGCCCACACTCTACGGTTCCACCCCCTCTGCTCACAATCTGGGTTTCGCTACTCTCCCTGGCCTAATGTCTCAGTATGTTCTGACTCCTCCTTCTCAGTGCCAAGACATACCGAGGAATAGACTAGAAATAAAGGCAGAGGCAGATTCCTGTTTGCTTTGTACACATTCTCAGACATTATGTAATTTTATGGATCCTTATGTATATCACTTCTATGGTGAAGTGGAAATATCTCTTCATTTTTAAGTTCAGCATATGCAAGATTGAGCTGCAACTTGTGCTTGGACATTGCCTTGAAAGATGCTTTGTGCCTAAAGCAAAGACTTGAAACCACACGTTGTGCAGAAGGGGAGGCTCATAGCAGGGGTTTCCTGGTCTTTCTGCACATTGCTGTTAGATCAGGAGGAGGAGGCTGCTTGATGCCTCTTAGTAAGTCAGTAAGTATCAGTAGCAGAAAACCAAGACCCTGTAAGGTCCCGTAATTTGGCTAACTACTCAGGCCTCATACTGCATCTTTAGAGACATCAGGAGGAGGCCTTCATTCTGCAGCAAACATATTGGCACTGCAGTGATGCTAATTGTAACTATCATGAGGGTAATACATAAATAAATGGCAATGTGTTTTGCTGGCTTCAGGAGATTGAGTAATCTGGCAAACAGCTTGCTTCACTCTGTCATGCGATAATGAGATTCAGCGCCAGCCCAGGAAGTTTACCTAGGGGCTGTGACTCATGTTTGTTTTGAAAGGCATGGCATTAAAGGCCTGTGAATTATAGGTGTCGTGAAGAACACTGCGTTTAAGTAATTACAAATGCAAAACTAAACCAAATCCACGAGGCAAAAAAAAAATGCCCATGATCACACTATTGCTCACATTTTCAGTCTTGATTTTTCTTCTTAAGAGTTCTTGCCATTCAGGTGGACTTCTTGGGATTGTTTGTTTCTGGAATATCAGTACTGTACGTCTACTGGCACGTGGGTATGACCTGCCCTTTACTAGAGCAGCTTGTCTTCCCCTTCAATGCTTTCCCTCTTGGAATGTAGTTAAGAATGGAAGTGCTCAGGGAACACAGGGCAAGGCGGGATGCTGGGAGGAAAAGAACTGGTGAGCTCTGAGAGCAAATCTTGCAGGTATCTTTTCTTAACATCTGTATAAACCCTGTTTAACAGTCCTCAGGCTTCATGTTGGATCATGCAAGAGCAGGGCTGGAGGACTAGTCCAGGGGCTGGGCTGGAGTGTTGCTCTAGGTGCAGAACCTTGCCATAGCTGTGCCCCAAGCACTTGCTTGTCACAGCTGAGTGGTGGCTTGCAGACCAGACCAACTGCTGGCCCTGCATCTGACACAGGAAAGAGGTTTCATATTTGGAAATGTGTGGAATGCCAGCTGAGCTGTAGGGGATCGCACGGGAAGAGCCAGCACTGCACATCTCTATTAAGTGAATGATATTGAAAGTACTCTCCAAAACACTTTTGCAGAGCCAGTGTAAAATCATTTCCTATTAACCATGTGTTTCTGTTATGGAGATGACGTTTGTACCCTGTATCCTTTCTTACACTGTACCCTCACCCCCCACGTTACAAGAGATAGTTTGTCAGTACTAATCACAGTTCGTCAGCTGCAGTAGGAGAGGTTTCTGAAGTAAAGACCTTTTAGTGTTGTGGACAGAGGGATCTGGGGGTATTGATAGACAGCTAGCTGAAAATGAGCCTGCAGTGTGCCCAGGTAGCCAGTAATGCAAATGGCATCCTGGCTTGTGTCAGGAATAATGTGGCCAGTAGTCCCAGGGAAGTGATCTTGTTCCTGTACTCAGCATGGTGAGGCTACAGCTCGAGTACAGTGTGCAGTTCTGGGTACTGCAGAGTAGGAAGAACATCGAGGTGCTATGGAAGGTACCGAGAAGGGTAACCAGAATGATCAGGGGCCTAGAGGGTAAGTCTTATGAAGAAAGGCTGAGGGAGCTGGGGCTGTTCAGCCTCAAGAAGAAGAGGCTGAGGGGAGGACTTATCACTCTCTACAAATACCTTGAAAGAAAGTTGTGGTAAGACAAATAAATATTGGCTTCTTCTCCCCAGTGACTAGTGATAGGACTAGTGGGAATGGGTTCCAGTTGTGCAAGGGTATGTTTAGACTGGATATTAGGAAAAAATATCTTCACTGGAAGAGTGTGAAGCACTGAAACAGGTTGGTCAGGGAGGTGGAGTCACCATCCCTAGAGGTGTTCAATAAAGGGCTAGATGTGCAGTTCAGCAGATGGGTTAGTGGTTATAGTGGTGTAGGGCTGAAGGTTGGAACATCTTAAGGTCCTTTCCTACCTTGCAATTCTGTGAGAGCACACAAAACTTCTGGGCTTACCTGCTCAGCACAAAGGGCCATATGTACCAAAGCCTACAATTTGAAATGATGCAGACTCTCATTTAGGGAGCCCTAGCATTTTACAATACGAGGGGAATAAGCAAGGGACTACTGCATCTTTCGTATGAGACAAGCTGAGAAAGCTGGAACTGGAGAGTTCAGCCAGAAGAAGTGATAGTTTGGGTATCAATCAATATATAACAAACATGAGGGCATTCGGAGGATGGAGTGAGGCTCTGCTTAGAGGTGCCAAATGGGCACAAATGAGAACACCTGAAATTTCACCTGAACACAATAAAATACTTCCTCTTGTGGGGGTAGTCAAGCACTGGCACAAGTTGCTTAGAGAGGCTGTGGAATCTCCCTGAAGGTAATAAAAACCAAACGGGTCATAGTCCTGGGCAATCTTGTCCAGTTGACCCTGCTTGTACAATGGGGTTGGACTAGGTGATCTCGAGAGATCCCTTCTAACCTAAACAATTCTGTGAAAATAGGAATAATTAGCTAAAGGCTGCTAACGGTCCTGCCCAAACTCCCTGTTGCTGGGTACATGCTTATAGCAGTTTTTAGAGGTAATGAGAATCAGCATAAGTTCTAAGAGTTTTCAGCCTTTCAGGATCACTGTGCCCTGGATTACTTTCATCGTAGCACCACGGTTACTCTGACTCTGGGAGCTAGCCACCAGGTGAGACAGGACCTGGGGGATGCTGAAGCTTGGGTAAATAAAATAGACCATAGAAAGTAAGCTAATTTCTGTGAGTGTGGCAGGGAGAAGATGTTAGGGAGATAAACACTTCTGAGAAATTACAGATATTAATGGGGATTTTTAAGAGCCAAGTTACTATAGAAATGAATTATCCTGTTTAGCTCACCTAGTGGTTGATGAAGATACCTTTATCAACCAGAAGGTCACCTTTGTGCTCAAAGGGCTTCTAGTGCCAGTGTTCTGCTATTTTGCTGTCACAAGTACATGAAGTGCCCCCAAAATGATGTGAAAACCCTGAAAACACATTCATATCGTGTGTCTAACGGGTCAGATGTTACGCCTGGTGCCTTAGGAGGAATGCTTTAGAATAGACTCTGATAACCAAGTGAACAAATATGATTTGGAGAGGGTTTTTCTACTTCGAAAATTGCTCCTTACAACTTATTGATTCACTGAGTAATCTAAACTTATGCTTCTGACCCTGCAAACAATTGGACAGGTGCTTAGCAGCTTTGCTAAACTGGGGTTAGAATAAAGAATAAATGTTAGCTCCAGTAAGTTTTGGTTTGCTGAAGTGCAGGTTTCAGTGTTGTGCTCCCTGTTGGTGCAGCGTGCGAGCTGTCATGGTAGCGCGATGCCTGATGCACAGCTTCACTCCAGCAGCTTCTCCTCCCTGCTCTATTCCCTTCTTCACACCGTGCCATTCAGCATGCCTGGGGTTCAAGTGATGAAGCTACGAGGTACACGGCTTTGCAGATAAACTATGAGGTTTATTTTTTGTCAGCAAACCCTGTTATCTCTGCCAGCCTTCTAGTTTTAATCCCAAGTGTTGTTTAGAGTTACTGGCAACCTGTGCTGTTGCCAAGCTTTTAGTCAAGATGAGTCAGGCTAACATAGGCACGAAAGAGTAGCGTGTAAGAGTTGGGAAAATAAGTTATAAATCTTTCAAATTTGCCTTCTAGCTTCTGTGTTATTCACAACGTGTTTACTAGGTGCGTCTCTGCAAGCTGTGAGGCTAGAAATCATTAGGAAAAACAAGTTAAGGTAGTGATATGGTCCCTCACCTCCAGGACTTGAGATGTGATAGAAACCATCAAGGCTAACCAGGACGAGGTGAAGACTCCTGATGCTGCATGCCCCAAAGCTCAGGTGCAGCTCTATGCTGTAGCTCTGGCATTTCCCACAGCTCAAGGAGGGCAGCACCTGTCCAAGGGCACCGCTTCAGCTCTGTGACACAGCTCCTGGATCCTCTGTAATTTCTTGAGGTCTGAGAAGGTTTGTTCCCTTCCTAAATGAAGAAAAAGACTCAAAACTCTGCTTGCATATTTTGTTCTTTCACACAATACGCTGCATTTTCCTGCTGCATTTAGAACACCTAACTCGATGCTACACCTTTGATCAGCATCACTTAGATCTTGGCCAGGATTTAGCATGTGTAGCCCTTCCATCTGTCAGAGAGGCTGGCGTGAATGCACACTAATGCTTTCAGGAGTATGATGTGGTATTGCTCTGTATCATTCATGGTGATAGTCATGCATATTGCATTATTTATGGAATACCTCGCACTCATTTTGATTGTGTTGCAGTTAATATAAAATATGTGGAAAGGTTTTAGTTGTGTATTTTAAGTATCACAAGAACAGTAGCCACTGAAAGTTTCACACACAGCAATAATGAAAAATAAAATAAGCTCATAACTGAGGAATACTATCTGCTTAAGCAGAGTGAATGGGAATGAATATGTCCTAAAAGCAATAGTTCAAAAATACATTTCCAGTTTATAGGATGGTAGCTCAATAACGATCCCTCCCGCAGTCAGGGGGGTATATTTTGATTCACAGTTCCGTTACGGAAACTGCCCATTTCTCTGTCAAAGGCTGGGCTCAGAAGAGTCACGGTTGATCCCTGTGAAAAATGGGTGATTGGATTTTACTCTCATCATCTTGATTCTAGTTGCATTGCTTTAAAAATATGATTCTGGAAAAGGAGGAGGGGGAAAGGATGAAGTTTAAAACAACGTAAGCATCAGGAATCATAGAGGCTCCTCAGGCAGCAGGCTATTTTTGCTTCTGAAGCAGTTGGTGATAGCCAATACCAGGGTCAACAGGAAAGACTTGGATCTCATCAAGTGTGGCAGTTCCTTCTTGAAAAGGAGCTATCACAGGGAACTGTCAGATCCCAACACTAAGACATTTGAGTAAAGACTGCAGAGCAGAGGAGAGGCCAGAGAAGGAAAGGACGGTTGGCATGAGGAAGGGATTTAAGGAGGACAGCTTTTCGTCACCTGCTCATGTGAATAAAAAGGACAGATCAGTGAAAAGGGAGACAGACAGCTGGTGTTTTGTCTTTATTGGCAAAACAAGAACTTTGGAGGAACGTTTGCTGTTGACTTTTAGCATGGCAGTTACAAAGTACTAGAAGAAGCTAATGATGCATTCGTTTCTGGAAATTGTAATAGCTTTATATCTTGCACCTTTAAACTGGCTCATTTGATAGTGATTCCAAGAAGATTCCTGGAGAACCTTTTGCCTTACCTTAAGTGCAGCAAACATTGAAGCATGATTGTGTAATGACATAACACAACACTACTCCCAGGTAGAATAAGTATTCTCCAATTCTTTTGATAGGTTTTAAAGCATAAAGATCTTGGTTAACAGGGTTGTGTCTGGTTTCTGAGAGGCATCTGAATACCTCGTGCCTACCTCTCTGATAAAATAAATATTTCAACAGTACAAAGGCAGCTGCGATGCGAGTTGAGACCACCCTTTCTCATGGACCATGGCAGTAATGCAGGTAGCTAATGAGGGTGTTAACATAAGGTTTCTCCTGGAATCTGTTCATGGTTAAGTGCTGCTCAGTATCTTCATTTCTAATTACAGTAAACCCCAGGTGATGACACAACATAAAGAAACAGGAAAGAGAACTGGTTACCCATCCAAACTCACCTTGATCTCTTGAGGAGGTGAGTTCATCTGAAGAACACGCATTTTACTAACGTGACATGCCAGGGCACACATCCAGGGACAAAGAAAGGAGGTCTCACTTGTAAGACAGGGCAGTGCATTCCCGAGGCAGCAGATCTACAGAAAAGCCGGAGGCAATTGCAGGTAATCAATCAAGCATGAACTCCAGTGTAGGGCCTAGCTAAACAGCAATGAAAAAAGGAGGCAGGGGGCATTTCTTCTGATTATTAGCGAGCGAGCTCTGGGAATACCATCTGTTCGTGTGTCAACGCTTCAACAAAGGAATGTTGACAAGGTAGAGGTGATGAACCACGTGAGGTCTGCACACTTTGCTTTAGCAGAGAGTAAGTTGCAGCTCTCAAACATTAGTGAAGATAATAAATTGACAATATTGTCTGCTGCAATCTGCCAAAAGATTGCGATGTAAAATGACCTGAAGTTTCAGTGACACAGAATTCCTGCAGCTGCTGTTACTGTAAAGAAGGTCTGCAGGTGCTCTGCCCCTCAGAACATTTCTGCTTATAAGCTTAGACGTGAAGTCAGGAACATGATTTTTATTGACTGGTTCTGAAATCCTCATTTGGAATCAGGTAATGTCAACAGCAAGCTGCTTTTGTCTCACACCTTGAAGCCATCTCTGCCTCCCAGCCTAGGAAGAATTTCCCTGTTTGTCAGCTAAATGGAAGGCATCTCTCTAGGCATGTGGCATCCTGCAAGCCATCCTTGCCTTAGCTGTGTGTGTGTGTGCCTTTATCCCCATTAGACAGAACTTGCTTTCTCAAAAAAACAAGCACCAGTTCCAGCAGAGCAATCTGCTTCCTATACCAGACTTCCAAGTTAATCTGGGGGATGGTATCTCAGCCTTTTCTCTCTACTCTGCCCATGCCTGAAACTTCCTTCTGAATATCCCTAGTTTTTTGTGAAATGATTATTTGGATAAGGATCCCTAGTTAACACATTTTTCAGGATATTAACTTATTATTTTTAATAGCAGAATAATAAATTGATGTGTTGTCTGTCCCCTCCTAGCACTAAGCAACCAGGCAAGGAAAAATATAAAGCATTGGGCTGTATTTGGCACAGGAGCTCAGTACAACTTTAAATTGTACCTTCAGACACACTCCCCACTATCTATTCAAGGAGCTGTACAGAAATGCTGTGGTGTATTGGCATGTTCCCTTGAAATACTAGCACAGCTCTTTGAGGAATACGCATTACAGAAATACTTCAGGTACAGTGCTGCCCATGAATCATACATAATGCTCTCACTCTAGTAACGTTTTCTTTTGAACACTGTTTCTTCCTACAATCTGGGACCTTAAGTGTTTCTCAGAGTTCCTGGTAATAAAGCATCTGCTCTTAAAGTATCTGGCAGCAGACTTATGTGCTGAGCTCTGCCATGCAGCTGGTGCACAGGTGAGCAGTGGCACCTGTGCTGAAGCCATCTGGCCTCAGAGGCAGGACCATGGCAGGTGACAACAGTGGCAGGGGTGGGATCATGCTTCTATTTTCCTATTCCAGCAGAGATTGTAAGAAAGAGAGGCACCAAAGAAGACAGGGAACTCTATTACTCATCTGCTTTTTTCACAAGAGTAGGTTTGCGTCAGTTGTCATGCAGCAGGGAATTAAGCCACAAGATGCAGAGGAAGCTGTGGGATTTGCCACCCACTGGGGCCTCTGTCACTACAATGTCAAATCTGATGCCTGAAGGTCACTGCAGTTGAGGCACCGTGAGGAAAAACAACAAAAATGAAGGGAGATTGCTGATGAACAACTTGAAGGGAAGGAGTAGAATTGCTAGTGGAAGAATGAATGCTTAGTGACAGATCTGTGGAAGGGGAAACTAAGTCTTAACAGTTGTCTGATCCAAAGTTAAGTAGTAATTTTAGAGAATTCTCATAATTTTTTTCTTAAAATGTCTTTTTCATGGTTTTTTTCCATGTGTTTTTATTCATGAAATGTAATTTTTCATAGGACTCCAATTAAGGAAATTCTTCTCTGCAAACTTTACATTTTCAACACTGAAAGCTTTTCTTGCTGAGTGGGGAGGGAGGAAGAACATGAGATGAAGGGAAGTGCAGCTCCCTTAAAATGTTATGGGTGTCAAATTGTATCCGTAGCAACCAAAACCTAAACATTTATTCCAGGCAATTAAAAATGAAAATCCTGTTCCCCTCCCTTACCCTCTCCTACTGCAGAAAGAAGGCTTCCTCAATAGGCTCAGCTTGGCCATGTGGTCTGTAGTAGACACCAACCACAAGGCTCCCTTTATTGCCCCAGCCTCTAATTCTTGTGCATAAGGTTTCAACCAGCTCATGGCTGCTATGTGGGGACAACTCTCCACACTCTGTCCATTTCCTGAAGTAGAGTGCAGTGCCTCCTTCCCTCATTCCTCACCTGTCCCTTCTGAACAGCCTATAGCCATCAGTAGTGAGAACTACACCAGGCATGGGATTCATCCCACCAGTTTCAGTAATGACAATCAGGTCATGGCTTTCAAGTAGTATGGTAGCCTCCAGCTCTCCCTCTGTGTTGTCCATCCGTTCTGTCCATGACCGTGACAGAATAGCAGAGAGAGTGACAGTGCAAGGACACTCTCCAAGGAAACGGATAAGGAGAGCAGTGAGGCCAGAGGAAGGCTCTGAGGAGCTGTTAAAGAAGGAAGGCAGCAAGCTGAGGGCTATAGTGTGGGAGGGGAGAGCAGAGGGGCTCAAACCTGAAGCTGAGGATTGTGTTGTAATGGGAATCGCTGTTTCAGCTCAGAATTTTTTCTTTCTTTTGCTTCTTTCTTTTTCTTTTTAAAGACAATAGGTAATGAAATTCAAAGGATGCTCTGGGTTAGCTGAGCTTCCCAATGAGGCACTTCCTATTTCCCTTTTTTTCTGTATGAATAAAATACAATTCTGAACCCATGCCTTTTAAATCTCCTTCAGTTCCAGTGGTTGCTCTCCAACCCCTGCAGGACATGCTGGACGTAGGCTCAATGCCTGTCTGTCTGCCAGCTGCCAAGCAATGGGTCTGAACACAGGACCACAGGATATTACCAGGTAAAGGTGAGCGCTTCAGGTAATCACTGGGAAGACTTGTGAAACTCCTGATTCAGCACTGTAATGTTTAGGTAAATGCTACAACAGCTCTTTAAAAGAGAAAAGCCAGACACTTCTTAAGTGTGACTCACTAATCACTGTCTGTGCTGCAGAGCCCGGAGTACAAATTCCTTTTGTCATGAAAATGCTTGCTCCTTTGATCCCCGCAACATCATTAAACCGTTCTAAGGAGTAAGTAAATCTTTTGGCACATTCTTTGCAAAATAAGCATGTCAGGTTTCAGACACATGTGGGTGTGTTTGTGATGCTGAGGAGATGGATACTGATACAGTTTTTAACAGCAGGTGCAGTCTGCGCTTCGCTTTGCTGAGAGAAAGAGCGAGCGAGCTTTTCCACCTCCTTTTCAAAAGCAATTACGTAGAAAATTGAAATGCACTCGGTAGCCACGCAGGATTGCTGCACAAGGGCTGCTCTTGCAAATTGAACCTGTTTTGCCCATCTGTATGATGCCTGTGAGTATAAACCTGCCTACTGACACACGGCATGTGCCCGTGAAGCATGTTTCCCAAAGTGCTTTGAAGAATGTCTCCTTTGTTCTCCTAATTCACCTTTGTTCTCCTAATTCACCTTTGTTCTCATAATTCAGTTATCATACATAGATGATCTTCCTGGAGAGCCTGATGCTCTTGAGGACATTAACAGCTCTTACCCATGCCAAACCAAGACTACAGACCGGTGGAGTACATGCCTCGGATTGTGTATCCTTGGGGATACAGTGCAGAGTGAAGGTACACGGAGATTACTTGGTGTGTGAGGGTCTGCGGGTTGCTTTTTTAGCTGCTTTGATACCTTGCAGGGGTGTTTTCTTAGAGCTCTATGCGAACCAACTCGGTTCACCAAGCCGCTGTCCCTACGGAGCTCTGCTGCTGATAAATTTAAGAGGGATGCATGATAGTTACCAATAAGAATTTCAGCAGAAATTCAGAGGTGTTTATCTAGGAACTTTGCAAAGCTTTACTTAAAATGGGAAAAGCTTATGAGCTTCCTGAAAAATAATGTGAATCTCAACCGTTCAAAGAAGCACAACTGTTTAGAAGAGTAAGAACAGCATCCTCATGCCACATAGCACTCTGTGTGAACTAAGTTTATACCCTTCCAACATGCCATCTGGCAGCAAGCAGTGTATTGGTTTGCATCCCAGCCTGTGATCTTGCAAGAAAAATGAAATCATATGTAATAAAATGCACATTTCAAAGGCAACGTTTGCAGTGATGTTCAGTGCAACTAATGGACTTAAAAGTCAGAAGATGTTTTGGTAAACAGCAGTCTGCTCTCAGTTGTGAAGTGCCTCAGTGAAGGGATTTATGTCGCACTCAGACACACTGTTGTTGCGCACTCATGCATCCTCGAAGCACTCAGAGTATCTGTGGTTGTGCCTGAGCCACCATAGTGGGAGGAATCAGATTATGGGGTTCGAACTGGCACCCAAAGAATGAGTGAAAGTAGTTGTGTGTTTGGAAGAAAATAGAGCACATCTGCTGCTTTAGGAAGTTAGAAACTGTTTGCAGTGAGATACAATCTGTGGAAATTCGTGTGCCTGAGGTGCCCAAGAACTGCCTCCTGACTCTGATTTCAATGCCTGTAAATTTTAGGGAAGATTGATTGATATCTGTGCTGGGTAAGACATCTCTCCAATTTAAAGCAGCTTTTGTCGCAGTGCTGTGATAGCTCGAGGAAAAGGAAGTCCAGTGAGAAGAAGTAGTGATTATTTTAAAAAAAATCTCAGCAAATCAGACAAAAGCATTTTATTAGTTGTACTACAGACAAGTGTGCATCTCCAGGAGAATAAACAAGATAAAACCTACGGTGAGAGATCTGCTCTTATTAGGTTTAACATGGGGAAGTCAGACTGCCCACTGGAGGCATAATGAAATTATGAGGTAGAACCTTCTATCTAGCTGTATGCACCTGGTTATAGAGATTAGAGCAAGTTGTGTGAAAATAATAATGGAGGCTCAACTTTATGGGATGAGAAAAGCTTAAAATAACTAATGGAGAAATTTCTGTGATTCCAACCTCTCTAACTATTTTCCAGAATCTGTTTGTCTCCTTCCATTAAGGGTACATCTTCAAGTTTGCATTAGTATTCGCTGTGCCTCCTTGATGTCTAGGAACCCTTTCATTTGTCACTCCATGCAAATTTAAATTCTAGGCTCACAATTAGTGTTTTGAATCACTCAGATATTGAGTAAGTATATAATTCTTAGCTTAGATGCTGAACATCTGTTGCCATTTGTGTCCAATATGTAATTACAGCAGGGGGAGCTGGACAATCAGAGATTAAAAAGATGCTGCTTAATCTTCCACCACATGTTTCCACTTAAAAAGAATAACATGCTACAGAAATCTCTTAGAAGCTCACTGTATATCAACTTGATAGATAAGGCTTCATGTGATTTCTTTCTGAAATCACAGAAGTCCTTGTGTTAGGACCTAGGAGTGCATTCACTTAGAACTTGTGTGGGCCGTGTTGTAGAGGATACTCTGAAGAAATCCATTCCTGTCTTTTCCCAACTAAAATATCTCATGGTCTTCCTTTCACCTGTGATAACACATGTATTGATGCAGAGTCATTTTTACTGAGAGACAGCACCAGCCATTTGGAGAAAACTGAGCACGAGCATCACTAGAGGAGGGCAAAGCCCATTCAGATGGAAAACTTGACCACACTCAAGCTGTCTGGCTGAGCCATGGAGCATGCCAGATGTCAGACCAGCAAGGGTAAGATGATGTAGTCTCCCCTTTTCTCAGGATCAAACAGTACAGGGCTACTCATGTGAGTTATAGGAGAGCTAGGAGTAGCAGCACTGGTGCAGTGAAGGCCAGTGTTGGAGGAAGGGCAGAAAGGCAGCACTAGTAGTCACACAGATGGCACAGTGTGCTTTGTCTTAACGCAAAGCACTGCTGCCAGTGTCCTTTGCAACTCCTACAAATGTAAGAGCTGATTCTACACATTGACCTTTTAAAAGGGACTGAAGGAAAGATTGGGTGTGATATGAAGCAAGGGATGATATTCTAGGAAGAGGCAATGAGACAGGGAAGGGTCACAGTGGCGTTTGCCTCAGGAGCTTTCTCTGTCAGTGACTTTTCACTGAAGTGTGAAGATGCATCTTGAGCATCCATGGGGTTTACTCCGTCTATTCCTGTTGGAAAGCCTGCTAACAGATTACCCCTGCTAACTCAGCAGAGCGGGGCTTGGAGTGATTTCTAGGTATTTGAGTGTGCCCCAAAGAACTGCCACAGCTCATGCACAGGAGGAGGAAATGCTGTCAGAACATCCAGCTCCTTCAGAGGATGGAAGGAGTGAGGCTGTGGGTTTATATCGCTTTAGAAGATGTTGGGCTATGTTGAAGGAGTTCCTCTTTAGGTCATTCGTACAGGTTGATTTGTTTGGGCAGGGTGTAAATTTCAATGTCACAGGTATTACAGGATCACAGAATCACAGAATGATTGAGGCTGGAAAAGCCCTCCAAGGTCATCCAGCCCAGCCTATGGGCTGACATCACCACAATCAGCTAGACCAGGGCACTAAGTGCCACAGCCAGTACCTGGGGAGAACCTCAAGGGAAGGGGTCTCCACCACCACCTCCCTGGGCATTCCATTCCAGGTCCTAACCACCCTTTCCATGAGGAAGAGCTNCAGACTAAACACCCCCAGCTCCCTCAGCCTCCCCTCATCAGACTTTCCCTCCAGTCCCTTCCTCAGCCTCATCGCTTCTCTGGAACCACTCCAGCCCCTTCATCTCTTTCTTGCAGCAAGGTGCCCAGAACTGCCTCCAGGATTCGAGGAGAGGCCTCAGCAGTGCCCAGTACCTGGGGAGAATGCCGTCCCTAGTCCTGCTGGCCACAGTTCTGCTGATGCAAGCCAGGATTTCATTGGCCTTTTGCACTACCTGGGCACCCTGCTGGCTCCTGTTCAGCCGGTTGTCAACCAGCACAGCCAGGTATTGTTTAATGTTTTCCTGGTTACTCACTTTCAGATTCCTTTTTGCTTCCTAAGATCTTGTTTTTTCCCTAAAACCTCCAGCCCACCGAAATTCCACAGAACTTTGATTGCCTCAAAAATATTTGAGGAGTTTTTCTGTAAGTTTATGTATTTGTAGGAGGCTGTATAATACATTTTCCCAATCTTCTATGGTGGCCTTGGAGAATCATGTTGAAGAAACATACTTAGGACAGTAGAATTTAATTATGCATTAAAGTTTTTCAGATTCCATGTTACTCTCTGGACCAGAATAACCGTACAAGCTTCTTCGCAAAGGTTTTTCCACATCCTGCCAAGATACATCTCTTAGAGTAGCCCGTGGTATTGCTTCATTTTGGGGATGCTTGGAATATTTCTTGGTGTGATTTCTGGAATCATTTTAGGTCTCTCTGCATAGAAAGAAATTACAGCGTGCAAATGATATGATTTCATCAAAACTCTGAATCAGAGTGAGTGAAATACACGTATGTACTTAAGAGAACAAGCATTATTGTAGCTTGATTGAATTTTCTTCTTCCCTTTACTTTAAACACCTATTAATTTGTGATTCTTTATTTTAGTCACAGTAATTTGTATTACAGAATTCAATTTACAGGTACTCCTATCTTTTAGCTAATTTTAAGTTGAAGAAGTCCTTCCCGTGGATGATTATATAGAAAAATCAAGTTTGTCTTCTTCTGGCAACACAACAAAAGGAACTTCTGGTTTTCTGTGAATACCTTTGCTCTCACTAGGTGATAGCTTGAGTTCATTGTATCTAATAGCGAGCAGTGATTCTGTGGCCAAAGCTAGGCTGGCCCACAGAGTTTTGACTTTCTGCACTGCTCACAACCACAGGAGTGTCCTGTGCAGGTGTCTGAAGTTCGTTTAGCTGTGCAATTTCACTAATGGGCCAGACTGTTTCAACACAGAAATGTGCTTTACTTTTCTAACTCTGTACAGACCAGGTTTTCTTAAGTGCTGAGGGTGTTGTCTGACCTTCTTTTCTCCTAAGCACACTTTTAGAAAAAGATTGCAAATTCTAGTGACAGCTGCAGGAAGCCTCCAGCTCTACAAGGAAATGATTGATGGTCAGTGGTGAGCACCTGCATATTGCATCCCTGTTGAAATGTAGTCATTTAATCTCGGGGGCATTCGTTTAATCTAAACTGCTGTTCGCAAACTTGGGCCAAGCTGAAGGGAAGTAGGTTTTTTTACCACTATCCATTTGTAGGGACTAGGGAATAGTGTATAACATGAAACATGTATTACTAAACCTGTCTCAAAGTAGAAAGAGCTGGGAATTTGCTGAAGATGAGATATATTTCCAAAGTCGTGTTCCTTAAAACGCAGGTAAAAATAGCCGAGATCTTACGTCATAGACAAAACTTGATTTGTTCTCCCCCAGTGAAAGCTGTTGGTATTTCAGGGGCTGCAGAAAATACAACTTTCTGGAGAAGTGAATTCTATCTACTGTCTCAGTAGCTTCCTTCTAAGTTTGTATTTTTTCCCATACCAGCTTCCAATTCCAGAAACTCCTCAAAACTTTTGCAGTACCATTTCAGTGTTATTCCAGTGACTCCACCAGGCTCTGCATCAGGCCGGTAATGGCTGTTTGTCAGTGTACCCGTGAGTAATATTGACCTCTATCATGCCAAATTTCATCAGTGTGTTTGCAGTTCCTATGCTCTTTGGCACAGCAAGCGTGTTATGTAGTTGGCACAGCTCAGAAATTGCACAGCTTTGTAGTGCTAGGCAAATAATTCTACTATTTTCTATCTGCTAATGGAAGACATGAAGTTCTTTTAACCAATCTATAGGCTGCTCTTCTGACAGGGGCATTTGTCTCTCCCTGATCTACCCCCCTTCCCTGAAAATGGATTTTCTGACATTTCTGTGACCTCTTAGAGAAAGAATTAGGTGCACAGTTACCAAGCAACAGAAAATCAGGCAACACACTTTCGAAGCTCTCTAATTACCCATAATGGTAAGAGCAGCATCCATGTTCACAAAAGCTTCATGTACTTGATACTTATTCTGCTGTAGGAACTCATTTCCCTTTGATTATCAATGGGGTGTTAAGCTGTAACCACCAAAGGAGGCAACAGAAGTGTGAAGGGTCTGTGAGAGTTGCAGCTGCCCTGCCTATAGAGAGATGCAAGTAACAATAGCCATTTTCACAACTGATGTCTCACATTTCGTTTATCTGGAAGATTTTAAGTGCTGAAGTTGCAAAAGAGAAGGCACATTCATGTCTACAATCTTAAAACCAAAGTAAATCTGAAAAAAACCCTCACAAAATCTCAAAGATTTAAATGAGAGACCAAAGAAAGGCTTTAAATCACAACATATTCTTACAACTTATCCTCCAAGGTGGGTGGGGGGTGATGTTTGAGTATTTGAAGGATTTGGTTCTTGCTTCCAGCTTGTACCTGACTACATGTGAGGAGTCAAACTCTTCCCTCCTTGTGCGACATAACTGGGACGCTGGATGCCACTCATTCCTGAAGCTTTTTCCATTGCAAAGGTGGTAGCAATGATTTAGGAAATGCTTTGCTTCAGGCACTGCTGTTTCCTTATAGAGACCATCCCAAAAGGACAGTCCTAGTCTGCCACTGAACTTTTTGGCTTTGCCTTGTTGTTTTCTGCTTAAATAGGTGTTGGCAGTGGGTTGCTTACTGGCTCCTCAGAGAACCCTTTCAATCCTGGTGGAGAGAGATTGTGTGTCTGTGTTCTGGATATCAGTAATGTACTTTTCCACTCTAGTAAAGGCTAGTTTTAGCATTCTAAAAGGGCTTCTCAGTATTTTTACATATACTTCCATTTATCTCTTTAGAAACCAATAAAGCTCTAGAGCTTTCTGCTCATGTCATTTACGCCTGTGTTAGATCTGGTTATGTTGGCATAAGTGAAGACAGGAACCAGAAGGCAAGCTTTCTGGCTCAAGACCCAAAGCAAAGCATACTCACAACCTAGCATGGCATTCAGAGCAAGAAAGCACCTTGCACATGAGCTATTCCTTCACATTTCTTTTTCTTTTGGCTGTGTTTCAGTTCTCTAGCAAGAAGTGTGGTTTAATGGAGTGGTACCACACAGTGGAGGTGAAACCATAGGCTCAGTCATGCGCTCTCTCACATGCAATAGCTCCAGTCTGGCCCTCAGACATCTGACTGCTTTCAGAGAGTTTCACAGAGTTATACAGCACTTCAGTCTGTGCCACAAATTGCCAAGAACCATGCACACAGGGGAGGTGAGTCCTCAGTATTCTGAACTTCCAGGGAAAAAAAAGCAGCAGCTGAGATTAAAGTGTCTGCTTGTACACAGACATTTGAGATGTGTTGTTCTATTTAGGACCTTTTTACTCCAATGACTGTGTAATTACCATCATTTCCAGTGTAGTTACTTCAAAATTCCTATGTAGTTTATTGTATCTATCTAATTAACTTGTCTTGCAACCGTAAGTGGAATGTACCATCATTTCCAGTTTGAAAAGCACTTCTTTGGAACCATACTCTGATGATTCAATGTCTTCAATGCTAAGTGTAGGTATTTTCTGGAAACATACAGTCTGGAGGTATGAGAGGAAAGTGAGAATGCTTGTGAGAATGCTAGCCTAGTGCCTAAACATGTTTGGTTAGCTGATTTTTAATAGTCATCGATCATACAGTGAATTAGAACTTCCATTAGGAACTGCATGTTGAAAGGGCACAAGTAGTCCTGGCTGAATTTAGATTTTCATTGCTGTAGGGTGTCTGAGAGCAGATTTATACTGACTCTTGCAGTTAATGTGGAAATTTAAGTGATATCCTCTTGCAGTTATTCGTTAGTGGTTCCCAATTAAATCTTGCCCACCTTCCTATTATTACAAATTCAAACAGTAAGCGTTACCAGCACTGCTGTTGGTAGATACACCAGGACATAAACATCAGGAAAGGTTTCCATCCTCATGTATGATTTATTTTTCATTCCTGCAGTGCTTGTGGGAGCAAGCCTTACTTCTGGCACATCATTACAGTCCTTTGTGTAATATACTGCAATCAAAAGTAGTTGTCTCAGCCTTCTCTTGGTAGAAAGTTATACAGATGTTGTTATCTAAGAACAAGAAGCCTTTGTAGGCAACTTGGTTAAAGAAAACAAGAGAGGGTCATGTTCACATGCATTTCTTGCAATGCACTAATGAAGGCTTAAGAAATTTGGTATAGATTCACTGAAGGCCAGTGAGATAGTGAGAGAAAAATATAATATGTAGGTAGTCTTCCTAGAAGGAGATGGTGGGGGCTCTCAGAGTAAATGCACGTCGTTCTGGTTTTCTCCTAACGTAGGTACAGAGCAGAAAACAAGGGGTTTATATTGCAAGGGAAGATCAAGAATGCAATTTTCATTGTTTATTCTCCTCCCCAGTCCAATTTTCATTGTTTATTCTCCTCCCCAGTCCAAAGGACACACAGGACCATCTGTGTTCACTCCAGACTGTTTGCACATGCAAAGGCTTCATAAATCTGAAGCACTACTTTCTGTCTTTCTCTAAGCATGTAGCAAGGAGGAAGTAGAGAGAGGTGTGTGTTGTCTTTTCTCAAAAGCATCAAGCCATAGGAGAAGAAGAAATGGCCTCAGGTTGTGAAAGGGGAAGTTTGGGTTAGACATTAGGAGAAATTCTTCAGTGAAAGAGTCATTAAGCATCAGAAGTGGTTGACTGCCATCTCATTTTTAAAAGTCATGCAGATCTGGTGCTCAAAGACATGGTTTAATGGGCTTGGTAGAATTCTGTTAAGGATTGGATTCAGTGCTATTAAACATAGATGATTCTGTGGTTCTATGAATAAATACTTTTTCTCAGTGCACAGCGTTATACTGACACGAATTTTCTTTACAGTTATTCCTGCTTTGATAAAATCTCTGAAATACATTGATTCAAATTTGAATCACCCCCACCTCATGTCCCTGGACGTTCCCTATGCCTGACACTGAAATGAGCAGTGGTACAACAGAGTCTTAATTGAAGAACTGAACCTGTACACATCTCACTTACAACTAATGACTGTGGCACCTCTGAGTCAATTACCTTAGAAACACGCCAGAAGAAGTGATCTCTAGGAAGAAGCTCCCTTTTCTGATGCATATGAGGGAAGCAAGAAGTGTAACATTTGCAAAGGCACATGGTCCCACATGCTGACATTTCTTAGGAAGCAAGGAGCCATGTGGTCCCAGAGCACTTGGCAAATTAACTAGTCTGTAAGCAAATCTTCCAGGGAGTGAAAATGAGTTAAGGAAAACTGAGATCCCTTTTACATTCCTGATACAATAACATCACCACCTCGAAGTTCAAAGAAGTCTCCTTATGGAGTAAAGAAGGTGAAGAAACCTAAATTCTAACTCCTTATATTTTCATCATTTAGTTTTCTGTGGAGTTAAAAACTGTCCTTTAGGGGGTGAACAGTGGTTCACTATGTCCTCACACTATTTTCAAAGAGAAGCATGGCAGCCTGACATCTCCTTTGCAGCAGGAACCCATCTGGGAAGCTTTCTGGCGGTGCCTGCTGTACTGACCTGGAGACCCCATTTTTGTCCTTAAGTAGGGAAAATCTAGAGCCATCTGTAAAGAGTTATATAAAAGTATCATCAGGAAAGTAATTGCAAATTCCCATCTCCTCTACCTTCTAATTATGGCACTTCTGGATTCTGGACTAGCAGCTCAGAGCATCTCATCCTCTGCAGACTTCTTTAGCTTTCAGAAATAGAAAATTGCTCTGGGATTTTTCCTGGAAGGCACCACGAGTCTCAAAGAAATGATTGCTGCAAAAGACATCGGTTGAATAGCAACCCTAGCGAGTGTGATGCTACTCAAGAAAAACAACTTCAGAACTGTTGTGGAGTGTCACTATAATCACATTTTGTGTACTCAGTCAATGCTGTGCAATATTACAGGCAGGGATTAGTCAGTAAAGTCAGATGTGGGTGCTAGCTAGGGCTTCTGCCACTTGGTTGTTATGCAGATAGTGAATGGCAGTAGTAACTTACTCCTAAAGGTAATGGCAACTGGCACCTGCCTCCTTCTTCTGTGTGCTCAGTCTACATCTTGGTAGTCTGCACCTTTGAGCCAGTGTCAGTGTGACATACTGAGTCCAGACATGCATACTGTAGTGGTTTAGCAAGAGGGTCTAAATCAGTTTGGGTTGGTGCCTGTAATTCAAGCACAACACCCGGCTCTCACCGAGAGTTCAACAGGCAATGAAGCAACTTTGCTAGAAAGACAACAGTTTATTGAACCCAGCGCCAAGAAGAAAAGGAAAAATCCCCAAATAAGTAAAAGAATCGAAAAGCTAAACCAGAAACTGTGTCACAATGCCTTTACACACACTCTGAGAGAAATGGGAGACAGCTAGAACAAATGATCTTGTATCTGGTCCTACTTCTTGCAGGAATACCTTATGTGCATAGCTTCTGTGCCTGGCTCATACAGCCCCAATCCTGGATGTGTGTTCTTGGGCAAGAGAATCTGAACACTGGTTCAGAGAGGCTCAGACAGCAGGGGACTGGCTGTGGTCCTCACAGCTGCTTCAGTAACTGCTCAACTGTGCAGATGTGAGGTTGTCCTTGGAGCTGGTTGTTGTTAGTTTTGTCAGGTTGGAATGGCTCTGCAGAACTGGGATGTGTGTTAAGCACAGTACTGAGCACTCCGGGAGGCTCGGTGGAGTCGTCTGGTCCATTCCACTGGGAGGAGGATCTTTAATGTGAACTCACGCTTCTTTTGGTTTTGATCACTACAGGTGTCTTCATTTCAGGTAGGAATACAGATAGCACAGTGATGAAAGAAATACTGGCCTTTAGAAGCTAACTGATGCTATTTCATGGAAACATTATTGTTTTAAAAAACGAAGACTGTCCTTTGAGCCAGGATGAATGAAGGTGGAGGGATTTTTGTCCCAGAGAGCATCTTTCTAAAAAATCTCCATGCCCAAATTATTCTCAGTTTTGGCAGCTAAAAGTCTGTCTCTGAACAGATAAAATGGGCCAATCTCAAACTGAGAAAGCTTTCCTTACTGTTTTGATCTTTCTCTACCCAGGCAGATGTGGTTCTGTTTGGCTTTTTTCTTTATATCTGAAAAACTCTACATTAAATGAGTTAAGGAAACAGCTTTTTGACTCTGGCTCTAATTTATCCTCCCTCTCAAGGAGAAGCTTTTACACACTCACTTCGGATGAGTATCACCTGCATGCACTCAGCACCCCTGTCTGCAGTGAATTTGCAGGGTGGTCACTGCAGGCCAGGCTTCAAGCATTAAGGATCAGTTCCTCACACATGGTCTCCAAGCTCACTGGGAGGCAGAGCATCTGACCCTCTGAGTGGAGCAGCTCAAGCCTCTTCTACTTCGCTATTCTCTGTGAGTAAAGTTGCTCCATACCTTCTCTGGTAAGTTTGCTAGAGGTGACCTTCAGTGTGGTTTAGGCTTGGGGAGGCTGTTTTTGGGGAGCCAGCTGGACGCTCTGGCTGTCACAGAGTGGCCAGCTTGTGAACTCCTGGGTGCTACAGATTAGCTTTTAGCACTTCAGACAACTCTTCTGGTGTTTTACTTAGCTGTTACCTCCACCTTTGAATTTTTTCTGGAATGCTTTGCCAACAGAAAGCAAGATCCTCTAAATAACATATTCCCTGCCTTTTGGAAGTCCCTCTGAATAAGGGGCTGGCTGTGAAAGTGTAATTTTTTAAGTAAACAGGTTGCTGCCTGGATCTTCTTTTGGAGATGTGATGTATTTTACTGTCCTATTTACTTACAAATGAGAATAAGGACAAATCTTATTCTCTTCAGAAGCAAAGCAGGTTCCCTTCTCAGAGTTGCTATGACATACAAAGACCTGATAGAAGCTAAGAACTTTTCAGAAAAAAAAGAGGTCCTGTCGTGACTTTTTCTCCTGAAGGAAGGGGGTATGGTCTATTACAGACTATTCATGGTCTGTCCCAGTAATCGATGGTTGTGCTGATTTAAGCCTGGCTCTAGGTGCCTCTTGTGAGCAAGAACCAAGGCTGGAAAAGTCTGGCTAAAGGCAGCTCCTGCAATCTGCTTGTACAATAGTGTGTGCTTAGTTTTCCCATCCTGTGCAGAGAAGGCTGACAGATCAGAGTATGTGATTGCATAATAAGAGCTTTGCATGAATAAGGAGTTAGACAGATGTGTAGTTTCATGGGTCCCTTTTGTTCTTTTTTTTAAGGTGTTGGGTTGAGCAATGCGACTTAAAAAATGTGATTCTTTACAAAAATTCTGGAAGCTTAAATTAAATCAAGTGAAACTTATATTAAGACCTTTGCACCAGTACTCATTTAGTCTTCTGGTTCAGACTCAACCACAGGAGCCTCATGAATGTCAGGGAGCAGTAACTGTCTTTTCTTCTATCTATTATCCATGACAAAGGACTGGAATGCAGACATATCTAGGGGGTCATATACTGTTTGATAGCTCCAAATGTTTGAAAGCTGTTTCTTAGAGTTGATCTCTTACTTTGAAAAGCATGATTACTTAAATAGAGATGTCACATAGTTACTTGGATAGAGATGTCACTGACAAGAACATAAACTTCATACGTTCCTGTGGAAAGACAACATAAGTCTCTGGTGGAGACCTGAGTCTGTCCTGCAGCTAAAGTCATAAATTCACATCTGCAGGCAGTGAAATATGCAACTGCAAGTGATCCCAGCTCTAAAATAGGCAAAATATGCTGGCCTACTTGTGAAAAAAGCGATTTGAGACAGTCTTTGCCCTTTGACTGGAAGTCACATACAGGCAAGGGCACAGAATTTGCATGTTTGTCTGCAGTTTTCAGTCAGTGGTACCCTCTTCTTCAAAGAGGGGCCAAAACATCTCCTGTAGACCGATAAGGCATGTTGAAGCTTTCCTCAGGGCCTACCATACCTTGAGACAGCTTTGCAAGCCTGATGTAGCTGGGTAACCTGTATGCTTCACTGGGACTGCCAAGAGCATTGCAGTGTCTTTCTCACTCTAGGCATGTGCACAAACCCTTGGGATTTTCCAGGAGGCTGGGTGCATGGCACAGCATAGGAAATGCTGTGTTTATCCAGGATATCCCAGACTAGCAGAGGTATAATGTCCTGGTTTGAGCTAGAACAACGCTAATTCAGTTCACTTTGCAGCTCAGTGGCTTCTAAGTAGCTGTAGTTACTGCAATCAACGGCACACATGCAGACAGTGCCTGCTTCTACATGTGATAATGCAGAATGTTTGTGGTGACTACCAAGGACTGGGATGCAGAAAGGTTCTTGCTTAGACTTTCTCCCATGGGAACCAAGGTCACTGCTAAATTTTGCATGCAATATTGTGGGTGCAGTGAGAGGCTGCAGCTGTGGGCAGGAGCAAACAGCACAGGTGACACTAAACTGACCAGTTATTCCATTCACTATATGCCATATTTGATGTAAAGCTGAGGTATAAAGAGGATGATCCGTCTTCTCTTCCCCTCTTTGCCTCTTTTCCTCAAGCATTGGTGTCTGAGGAGGACTCAGTTCTGCCTTTGATCGCAGGACATGCATGCCAGAATCCAGCTCCTGCATTCGGTGCCTGCCTGTGGCTGAGACCAGTGTGATACTTCCCCATCATCTGCATCAGTGATCACGGCAATTTCATTGCCATTGGGGGGATTTTGTACTGTTTTGTATATACTTCATATTATTATTGTTTTCATTAAAGCAGCTTTAGGCTTTTCTTTCCAGCTCAGAAGTCTTGCTTTCTCTTATTCCTTTTCTCTTCCCTGTTTGAGGAGGAAGAGGAGCTATAACAGAGCATCTGTCATTCATCTTATGGCTGGCCCATGACAGATAGCTAGACCTCTGTCTTTGCACTATATAGAAACACTTGTGAAACAAATGCATCTGCTCCGTGAGGCTGAGGTTTGCCAGGTTTTTAAAAGTCTGAGGAATTTAGCTTTGCATATGTAAATGAAGGTGTGGATGCTTCTAGACTGGGAGCATTAGCTGGTATCAGTGGTAGGCAGCCCCTCAGCTTTGGCTCTGTATCCAAAGCAGCCTAGTCCAGGCATGAGATTCCTCTTCCTTGAGCAGATCTCTAGTCCCTGTGCCATGTTACAGATACAAGAAACAGCGGACATTGCAGTACACATTTGTTCCTGTTCTGTCCAGAAATGGATGCTAGTTCTGTTCTCTGCATCAGCATCTTGGACTAGAACACATGAACAGCAAATGAATCTACAGTTAATATGGGAATAGGAATTCAAGGCAAGATGAAAGAGTTCAAAGAAATGCAATTCAGAGGTATGCACATAAGAAAGAAACCAGTGTGTGTGATCTGTGGACACTTGTGATGCAGGTGCTGCACAGCCATCTGTCTCACCCACAGGCATGGCTTGGGATGTGTGGCATTTGGTCCAGTGCTTGAAAGGTCTAACAAAATCTCTTGCTGTCCCCGTAATCAACAAGAGAGGTGTTGACTGTGTGTTGATTGCAGTTTATGAAATGAACAGCAGGTGGGAGAGAAGCAATGTGCATCGTCTGCTAGACCTCCAGCTAACAATGCTATTTCTGAAAATGCATAGCATGCTCGTCCTGAAATCTAAGCTTTTATGCCACATGCTTTGGAACCAGGGAGAGGTAGAATGGAGCAGAGTGGTGGGGTAGAGGCAGGGGAAATGTGAAATAATAGAATCGGTGTATGACATTGCTTTTTTTTCAGTCTTATTGGCCCTTCTTTTCACTTTTCATGCTTATATTTCTCTGTTCCTCAACAGTGTTGTCATTTGTCAGTGTTTCCAGCAGCATCTCCAGGTGATATTTGCCCACCTTGGTGGCAGGCACCTCCCTGACTATTCATCTGTCTCTTGCCTCCCACCTTTATGTTTTTGTCAGCCTATTTATTTATTCCATTTCATCGTGCCCCGTCTTGCTCCTGTTCTTATGCCTACCCATCTATCTCCATTAAAATCTAAATATTGAACATCAATAAAAATAACACAGCCCGTCTGGGGAGGAGGTAATTTGCGTGATGCTTTATGACTGACTGTTGATTTGTGGTCAAACACAATGATCCTGAAAGGGCTGTGTATCAGGCAACTGACATAAACCGCACACATCAGCAATTAAAATCAGCTGTATTATTATCTGGGCACCCAGCAGGGCTGTCTAGTGAAGGCCCTGCCAAAGTTTTGATTCTTACAACTCTTTACAAGAATTCACGCTGTTCCCCTCTCCTCATGCCCACACCTCATATGTGACCCTTCCTCTCCTCCTGCTTATCCTATGGCTTGATTCTCCGCTGCAAGATGCAGCTTCCTCAAGCTTTCTTCCCCTTTCTCAGTCATTGGGATATGATGTAAAGCTGTCTCTTTCTCTTCTCTAAATGTAGACTGTATCTCTCCACGTTGGGATTCCCCCCAGCGATGTTTTTCTACCTGCTATGTCCCTTTCACACACCGTCTTCTAGTGAAAACCCACTTGTCCTTTCACTTCCTCAGCCCTCCCTCACCCTCCTCTTGCAGGAGTCATTCTCAGCACTGTGTGCTGCAGGCTGCCTGCTGCGGGTGGGAGGACTCCAGGATTTTTGTGGAGCTTGTGGACTGCAGCAGCGCTGTGCAGGAGCATCGGCTCTGCCTGCCTGCAGCTACTTGCAGAGAGGCTGCATGGAGATGGTGTCTTTCTCTATTACCTTCACGGTCACTGCACGCGGTCGCATCCCTCCTTTCAGAGTGCCTCCCATTTCTCTCCTCTGCAGGTTCTTCTCCTGTACCTTTTTTAGTCTCTCTGGCTATTGAGATCCACCACAGGAGCATTCCCTGAAGCACACTGCAACTGACTGTGAGTCTGTCCTCTCTGTGCCACAGTCTATTTTTTGAGACAGCGTGCCATCTACTCTAAAATAGCTCCCAAAATACACATGCAATATATATCAAAAGAACAAACACTGGAAAGACTGTTGGTTATATCTGAGTACTTACCCGTCTTCAAATCACTATACTATTCCTCTGTTATAAATGTTTAGTCATTTACTTTAGCCTTTCATTTGGTGTTGCAGGATTTTCTGCTGCCTCAGAGTCATAACTCTCCCCCTCATTTCTCCTTCTGGTCAAGAATTTGCAAAAGAGGTCTGCAGAAAAAAATCTTCCTGCATTCTCTTTGTGGTCACCTCTGGTCAGAGAGCAAATCGGAGAGGGTGTCACCTCCCCGTAAGCAAGTGATGCCATTTGAGACTCCCTAGGCTACACAAAACCCCAGCTGGTAGATGTGAGGTAGGCTGTAGTAGAGGTATACAGCTTCCTTCTGAAGCAGCTGGTGGGATAGTGACTGAATGATCTCTACTCCCTCTTGCTGCTGAATCCTGCAGTAAGTGTCAAAAATAGATCCTACTGAGAACATACTCAGATCTCATGCTGCCACCTTCCCATCTGGTAAGAAACTTGCATGCAAGGTGCAGGCATGGGCTATTTTAGACGTTCATCTGCTTTATTTCCCCCTACTAATAAGAGCCCACAGTTACCTTCTGTGCAGCATTAGGAGAACAACCACTGGTCTATCTGTAAGTGGATGAGGAGGGAACTTTTGAGATGTTTTATAACTTTGGATGCCTTTCAAGGAACTCTGGAGAAAAGTCATCTACCTTCCAGCAAAACTTTTCCAGTCTGTGAGATCTAAGCCTACCCTAACACTCCGATACCATGATCTTTGTTAAACACAGGTCATTCCTGCTGGCAAAGCTGCACAAGAGAGCAATGCACCTGCTTGTGCTGCCTGCACGGTGCACAGTGAAGAGAGTGTATTATGTTTTCTCAATATATTTGAAGCAGTGCCTGGTGAAACAAAAGGAAAGGAACCCAGATCACTTATTCTTTCTAAATTCTGCCCTCTCTCCTCCTCTCTAACATGCAAAGAAATAAAATCCCCCTAACCTCACAATTGCTGGAAGTGAGTTATTCTGCTTGTCTAGTGCTGTTTCCAGACCCTCGTGGCTGTCTCTTATTCCTGGCACCACAGAAACCATGGACGAAATGCTAACCAGCTACAGTGCTGCTGGATCTAACTCTGATGGCAAATATTTTGGGTTCCAGATGGTTAGGGAGGTCTCGGTTTTCCATGTAAGTTATTTCCATATTTTGTAGATTCACAGACATATTTTCCTTTAATCTTGGTACTTTTTTTGTGTGTGACAGTGGATGGTAAATGATGCCTTGCAACTGGCACTTTCAAATCCTGGAGACAAGCTTTCAGTGTGTTTTACAATGTTCCCTGGGTGTTTGTTTGTTGTTTGTCTAGCTTTAAAACTGCTGATAGGCATCCAGCATCGCATGAGGTCAAGCCAGGAAGGTTAGCTTGCTTGCTGAGTCACTCTTTAATTTAGGAAGGGGCCTTCCTTAATTTACACCATGTCAAACCATATTTCAGTCATCTATTTGGGTGCTGTCTTCTCCAGTCCTTTGGTAAGTTAATAGACCCCATTGATACAGAGATTAGATGTATTTATCTTGAAAGAGAGAAGCTGGCTCCTCGGGGTATGTGATAGAAAGCTGAACAAGCTTTTGCCCCTATGCTACTTGGAAATATTAACAGGGCATCCAACTACGAATGGGACACAATGAACATGATTAGTTGATACAGCAACGTAGCTGCAAGGTCCACCTGGCCACGGATGCTTTTTACTCCTTGCAAGTGTAAAGTATGAACACGGTCTCATACACAGGGATGTTGTCAGGGTGAGGCATCTGGGGCTGGAAGAAGGTTACCCTTACTGTGGTGCTGCTGTAAAATGTAGAAGAAGGAGGAGATAAAGGGGGAGGATAGGGGAAAGAGCTCTGCCACAGAGGGAGGGATGCCAGGCAATAATAGGAAGAACAATTCCACGACTTAATTGAAGCAGCAAGTCCCAGGAAGACAATGAGATGGTGGCATGGAGGGCTTGTTGCTCTTAATTTGCAAAAGCCGCTATTTTCACGAGCTGGAAGGGTACCTGCCTGGGGAAGGAGGCAAGGAAATTACACTTGACACGCAGTATCATCAGCATGCCAGTCATGAGGCGGGGAGTCAGCAGCAGGGTGCTTTCAAGGAACTTGCCTCTCTTTGCAACCCTTAGCAGCCTCATGTATGCATGGTTGCGGAGATGGAAGGGACGTGACAACTGTGCTGACGAGCTGACGGTTGTGCTGCTTGGGAGATTCAGGGGTGAGGTGCTTTCTTTGGTGTGCAGGTGGTTGTTGATGCTTCTGGCTGTTGTTTGGGAAGAGGTGTTTTGCTCCCCTTTTAGTTGAAAGGGGTGGACAAACACAAAAGAAATTAAATATCAAAAGTGCATGTCAGGAGAATTCTAGATAAGCTAAGAGAAGCCATGAAATTCAGGGCTACCTTCAGCTAATGCTGTGATTTTTACCAGCGTGGGGAGAACAAGGAAAAGGGTAGTCCCAAGGTCACCTCAAATCACAGAGCTTTGTGAAGCATTGCCACTGTTAGCAGAAGGGTTTTGCAGGCAGAGGAGTTGCAGGTGTACAGGTCTGTAAAAATAGGTTATTAGAGACTACCTGAATGAAACAGCAACTAGAATGGAAAATAGGAAATAACTCTTGCAGCATTGGAAATTCATTTCAGTTTTGTGGGTATAAATATGAAGAATTACATTAAAATTCCTAATAACATGGCCTTCTCCCCTATCTGTACCACTGCAGATAGTGTGCCTGCAGGAGAGCTAAGCTGAGCAATTTAGGGGAAAACCTGGTAATTCCTGTGGCAGTTATTGGTGACTTTGTCCATTCACCAGTTCAGAAGCAGCCAAGAATTAAAGTAGCATCCCCAGTCCCAGCAACAAGCATACTGACAGCTGAGCCTGCCATTAAGAATCAAATTGCTGTGGGTGCTGAGCAATGCTGAGAGAAGCTGTGCTGATGCGTGATAGTGGAGTACATGGAGACACATGCCTGCCTCAACCCAAATAGCTGTCACTGTCGACTTTTTGAATTTCTATGTTAATTAAATATTTTCTACCGTTGTAATGGATTCGAATGTCTCTTTCACAGAATTTCTGAGGCTGGAAAAACCCTCTGAACTCATCCAGCCCAGCCTGTGTCCTAAAATCACCACAATCAGCTAGACCAGGGCACTAAGTGCCACAGCCAGTCTTTTCTTAAACACCTCCAGGGATGGGGACTTTACCACCTCCCTGGGCAGTCCATTCCAGAGTCTGACCACCCTTTTCATGAGGAAGGGTTTCCTAACATCCAACTTAACCTTCCCTTGGTGCAGCTTCAGGCTCTGTCCTCTTGTCCTACCTCTAGCTGCCTGGTTGAAGAGCTAACCCCCCATCTGTCTACAGCTGCCCTTCAGGTAGTTACAGAGAGTGATATGGTTCTCTGACTCTCCTCTTCTCCAGGCTACAAAACCCCCTCTCCCCCAGGCTGTCTTCACAGGACTTTCTCTCTGGTTCCTTCCCCAGCCTCATTGCTCTCCTTTGGGGGAATTCTTGAGGAATATCGTGAAGTGAGGGCCCCAGAACTGCACTTTATGACTGTTCCAGCTGGACTGGACTCATCTGCAAAGCCAGAAGTAGCAGCAGTGCAGCTAAGATTTTGTCCAAGTTTCCTTCTAAGTGAGCCTCACCAATCCTTTTGCTCTGTTGCTACCAGAAGTTTCTGGTACTGTGTGCTGTGTGAGAGGTAGGGATTGCTTTTTCCCAGCATTTCCTGGGAAGTTTTTCCCATTTCATTTCCCATTTCCTGGGAAGCATCATTAAAATTGTCGAGATAAGAGGGGGGTGGTTGATGATACTCTTTGCAGAGGGTAGTGATGAATGTAGATACGGCTTGTGGCTGCATTTCCTGTGCCTCCAAGTTCAAGAAACAGTTCTTGTTCCTGAGGCACAATAATGACAGGGGTAACGTTTTCAGTAGCCTCTGAAAGGACCTAATTTTTCAGTCAGTTGACAGATTTGATGCCACTCGCCAGAGGTATTTACTATGTTTGAACAATACTGTAAATCACATTTCGTACCCAAACTTTGTGATTACTGGCCTGAGTTCCAAGCTCATGTGATGTTTGGTGTGAAACTACAACATAACAGAGTTGTTTTGCATTCAAGTACTCTTTGATCTAGCAATGTGAGCCCACTGCTGTGGGCTGAGGAGCTACCTGAGTTTTCTTTCTCATGAAAAGACAACAGGGTTCTTCGAAAGGCAAGGAACATCTTATGGTGAACATTTCATTAAGGCAGGAACAGTGTTACCATTGTGATCTGGAAAGGCAGAAAATCTCTCAGTTCTGATCATCCTGAGGTAGGGAATGGTTGTTTTCACTGGTGAACGGTTACAGCAAGGAAGGACCAGCATTACCCCCATAAATACCTGAGGGTGTATGTATCCTGTTAAGTGCAAAAGAACATCAAAGCCATGTTTGCTTTCATCAGCCACATCAAAAGGTGCCACTCAGAACAGAAAGTCATTTTTCCAAGTTAGTTGGTAGGCTGTTCTGAGGTTGGAAGTGAGGATGCATAGAGTATCATAAATAAAAACAGGTTTTATTGTAAAGCAGCAGTCATAACCTTGAAATGAACTGCCTGGAGCATCTGAGCTCTAAATGGGTGGACCCAACTCTGTTGAGGAAGAGCACATGCAATTAAAAATGTCAACATTGGCTCCATCACTGCCTGTGCAGCTGCGCACATTTTATACTGGACAATGGCCCCTTCTGAGAGAGGTTAAAGGAGTTAGTTCATCATTCACGGGGTGTATTCAGCAGCACACAATCCACACTAAGTCACTGCTGAAGTGTATGTCAGGACAGGAAACCACAGCTGTCAGGAGTGGTTGCCTTCTCTGCAGGAGTGAAATATTACCCCTGCAGCCAGAAACAGCCAGCCCCAAGATGAGCACGAGGCAATTTTTACCATCTACTTCGTCTAGATCTGCATGGCAGAATCAAGCCCACTATTTCAGGCTCTTGTAGCTCTACAAAGAGCTTTAAAAAATATAACATGAAGACTATCTGAGCGGTGTGGTGCCAGCTCCTATCAGCAGTGATCAGACAGCAGCAGCAGCAATAACTCGGAGGTGTATGAATTGCCCAAATTGATCTGCTGGGTCAATTTAAACCCAAAGTTGGCAAAGGCTAATGTAGCTAATTTCACTGCTAGTCAATTTAACAGCAATGTCCAGTTAATGCATTTATGTCTTAATCCTAAATAATTTCTCTGGACTTTCCTAGGAGCCTTCAATATGTTGTGTTTTAATGCTAAACCCTCTGTTTTTCTCCTCTTCACTTTCAACTTTAAAAAACCCCGACCTGCAGCCTGTGGAACATTCATGATAGAAAGTGGGATAAAATAAACTGACTTTGATGCAGCGGATCCTGCATCACTTTATTTCTTTTCATGTCTACTCCTAAAAATATCCCTCCACTAAGATGATCTGATTCTTCTCTAGATGGTACTTTTCAGCCTTTCCTCGTAGTTTTAGTTTCATTTGCTGGGCTCACACAAGATTCAGGACAAATCCCTAAATATAAGAAAGTCTACATGAGAGGCAGTGATTGGATGTGATGTGCAGGTCAGTCCTGTGGATGTGGAGGGGCCTCTGTGAGAGTATGAACCTTTATTTATTGTTTATATGTGCAAACCTTGTCATTATTGTGATATTGTGAAATGTATAGATCCCCTTATCTGAGGTCCTGGGCGAGTGAGGCCACTCTAACTCAATGACAAATGCAAGTAAACGTAGGTATGAGTTCCAGAACAACTCTTGCTTTGAAGATCCCCAACACAAATTGCCTGAACCCACTGGCCGAGTAAGCCATGTATTATTGAACTGCATGTATTGAGCTGGCTGTGGCTCCCAGAGCGGGTACAGGAGATGTCAGAAATGCTGAGACTCACAACACACGACCTTCTTGATCTACTGTTAGTAAGCAACTAAGGATTTGTTGCCTTCCGCATGGTTTTTCAGTGTTACACAGCAACGGGTAGAGAAAGAGAGAAACGTTCACTGGATGGATGTTTGTTTTGAAGAGGTTTCCTGTCAGCCTCATAAAATAGCTTATGAACCAAAGCTGGGACTTCAAGGGGGAGAAACAAGTATGCTGTCCTCCCATATGGTCTAAAACCCATGGGAAATGAGGGGCTGAAGAAACCGATGCAGAATGAATCGAGTATTGCAAAGACTGCAGCCTGAGAGCTTTCTCTTTGGATGATCAGAGAGGAACAGCACAAGATGCTACAGACTCCAAGCCTTAAATCCTCTCTTTTAATCATTATCAGACACAACTATTACTGGGGAATGAAGGCACTTCGTATAAAGAGATGGCTGACATGACACAGAATACCTGTGAGCAGAAGCTGTCATGTGTTTCTGATCATTTTGCTCTTGTAAAAAGCCATCCTGATGCCCCTCAAGAAAATAACCATGGTTGTGCCTCTCACTCTGTCTAGTTACGTGTTAATGCTCAATTCTCCAGACCTTTGTGTTTTCCAGCTGCTACAGATGAGGTAAGCTGTGGCTCCAGGCAGCTTTTTTCCGTTGTCTGGGTTTTCCTTTGTGGGATGAAAGAGTAAGTCGAGCTATAAATGGGGACACAACAGAGTGCTAAATGAGAGACAATAGGATGAGATTGTGGGGATGCTGGAGAAGATGTATTTCTTCACTAAGTTCCAGAAAGCCACATTGCAGAAGTAAGCCATATGTTGAGGTACACTCTTTTTTTTCTTTTATTATCTAGTTGTTCTGGAATCTTTAAGAAAGCCAACAGAAATCAGTGGCTCTGACAATCCAATAAGCAGTTCTTTTATGAACATGTCAGCTGGTGATTGAACTTTATGCAACTGTGAATGCACCCAAGGAAGCAAGAACACATCTATGACAGAAAGCACAGGCACCACTTATCTTTATTTTGGAAGAGCAGTCTTTTCACTTCTTCCCTTTTCTCTTTCCTACTTATAAAACGGTTTCCAGCTTCCATACTCTTCTTTCCAGCTTCCATACTCTTCTTTCCAGCTTCCATACTCTTCTTTCCAGCTTCCATACTCTTCTTTCCAGCTTCCATACTCTTCTTTCCAGCTTCCATACTCTTCTTGTGGAAAGCTGCCTGGTTCCATTAACATATTTCAGTACAACAAAAAAGTGTCTTATTTTTTACTCCCATTTTTTATGTGAAGCTATTCAGGAACAGAAATGTACTGTCCACCATTCTCACCCTGTGAATTTTTCCTGTATATGAAAGTGACAAAGATGTTAGATGTCACTGGTCCCAGTACTGCCACCTTGATGCTGTTCTCTACTTGGCTATTGAGCTCTTGACCACAACAGTTTGGGTACAACCATTCAGCTCATTCCTTATCTACTGAGTCATCCAACTACTGAATCTGTGTCTCTCCAATTTAGAGACAAGAATGCTTTACATGATTTAGCATTGGTCCTGTATTTATCAGTTCTCATAGGTTCAAGAGGATCATTAGCATCCAGGGCTTGGGAAACCTTTACTCGTGACATTCTCAGCATGTAGTCTTTTTGGTGTGGGGTTGTCTTGCAATTTTTCCCTTCTAACTTACAGGAACCTCTAGTATGCACTCATGTGGAAAGGCACTGGAACATGGTTATGGCACTGCAGTATGACATTGTAAAGTTTAGTGGGTGTTTTATTAACAGTAAGAAGCAATACATTAATGACATGGAAATAAAAAGAAATAGTGGTAGTTATTACCTCCATCCATCACTTATGCCAAACATTGTGCTGCAATAAGGAGCATCAGCTGACAAACCTTCAAGCTGTGTCATGCCAGTTAAATTTCTGGAGGTTAGCACTGCAAGACCATCCCTTGACTGCATTCTGCAAAGTAATTAGTCCTGGATGAAGTGGTTGGATCAGGCAGATCCCCCATTCTCAGCTCATTTCTCCTTTCTCAAAATAGTATCAAAGTCAGTATCTTTTTAAATGTTTAAATATACGAATTAATGGGGAAAGTCAGACAACAAGTGTTACCATCAGCCCTACTTTGATACTGCTCAGTTATTCCAACTCTTCCTCAAGTATCCCAGAGCACTTCTTCACCAAAGATCTTGGCATGCTGTCTCTGATTCCCAACCAGCTCCTCATCTGTAGCTAGATTGTTCTATTGGCAATACGTTCTATTAAACAATTTTCTTCACTAAAGGATTGGTGAAATGTCTAATGACACGTCTGAGAAAGCAATCCTTGCTGCCTGTAGTCCCTCCTGCTTTGCACTGAAATGCCCTCTGCGTTGTTTTGGAATACAGCACGTAGTGTAATGAAACTGGAAATGTTTCTTTGCAGAGTCAGCTGTCTGTCATTTCTGATGGCTTCCATATTAGTGCTGATTCCCGTGAGAATGCTGAAATTACAGAAAGTGAGCTATATGAATAAACAGTCGGGCTGCTTTCATTAAAGATCAAACAGGCTCTGTAATTCTTCTTGACATTATACTCTGCATCTCTCTGCTCTTGGTCCTTCCTTTTCTTTTGTTAGCCAATCTGGGCGAGTGAGCACCTCTATTCCCCCATCCTCCTCTATTATTTGAAATCTACTTTCCCATCCCTCCTCTGATAAAGATGTCTCTTGAACACAACCATCTAGAAGTCAATTTAAAATCTCAGTTTCTATTCCAAACCCATTTTCCTCAGCTTTTTCTCTCTATCATAATTTCCTGTACACAGTTCTTGTGTAAACAATCCATCCTGGCTTTGTTGTTTTGTGGAGTCAAAGTTGTATATGACTGCAAAACTGTGTTCTAAGGTACCAGCCGTGCACAGTGGTCGCTGTGCAAAGATCCGTAGAAAGCTTTTATAATAAAAACAGCCCCTCAAACTCTTTCATGAAGTGAGGAGTCCAGAACAGCCACCCCCCCATATTGCCCAGTACAGGGGGAGAATTAGGTCTCTAGTCCTTCTGGCCACACTATTCCTGATCCAAGCCAGGATGGCCTTTCGTGCCACCTGGTCACACTGCTGGCTCTAGTTCAACTGGTTGTCGAGCAGTACTCCCAGATCCCTCCCTGCCAGGCTGCTAGGGAGAAATTCATTATAACTAACTCTTGATTATACCTGTGCTGCTCCTTCATTTTCCTATCTTGTTTTGAAATACTTTGGTCTTCAATACTGAACTCCTAGAACTTGTCCCATTACTTGTAATGCAGTGATATTTAAGTGAACACACTCTTTCACCGATAGAATCCCTGGTATGATTGCTGGTGTTTTCAGGATTGCTGTGAAACACACGAGTTTGAAATAACGAGCACTTTCTGGGTTTTGGGTGAACATTTCTGTCCCTTACCCAGTCCCTCTGGGGGGACATTACTGAATTCCTTACTTGAAACAAAAAGTAAAAGGCGGAAGGCAGCTCAGGGTGTAGATATTATTTTAAGTGACAGCGTTTTTTGTCTCTCTAACAACTCTCCTATTTGCAATTCAGTGATGGTACGGATCATCAGCTTTCACTTTTTGCACAGCAGACTGCAAAACAGCTACTTTGTGTATTGAACACTGAGAATTCAAGCCGGTAATTCATTTTATAGAGAACTTTATTTTGAGATGCTGTGTCTACCCACCAGAAATATCTAGTTCCCATAATAGTTTACAATTCCACTATTTTACTATTATGCATCTAGTGGCTGCAGATTCCATTTATTGTTTATTTCTGCAAGAAATTCTTTGTGTCTAAACGAAGAATCCATCATCCTGTCCCACATTCATTCACCTCAGGCTTTGTTTTGATTCCTTTCTTAACTTTCTCAGGAGATGCAGCAAGGATCTCCATGTTCTCATGAATGCCTTTTCAATATTTAAAAATAACTTCCATTCCCTTTAACCCAAACGTACAGCAACTGAATTAAATGTATTTCCAAGGAATATGGGAGTCCAGCAAACTGGGAAACTGGCAATAAATCGTAGTCTTGTCCCACCTTAGCAATCACTTTGGTTAAGGGGGTAATGTATATGACTATACTTGCACACAGAGAATCATAGGGTGGTCTGGTTTGGAAGGGACTTCTAAAGGTCAGCTGGTCCAACTCCCTGAAATGAGCAGGGACACAGTCAACAGGTTGCTCAGAGCCCTGTCCAGTCTGACCTGGAATGTTTCCAGAGCATCTACTGCCTCTCTGGGCAACCTCTCCCATTGTTTCACTACTTAGTAAAGAATGTCTTTCTTATATCTAGTCTAAAATATCTTTCTTATATCTAGTCTAAATCTATTTAGTGAGAGATGGAAGGCAGAAAATCATAAGCAGAATCCTTGGAAACCTTGGTAGCTCCCTCTGAACACCTCCCTTTCACCTTGCTGCTTCACTATTACCCAAATCCTCTCTTTCCCCCCTTCTCCTCTCCACTGGGTCTTTCTCTGCAACCACTACAAAAATGGAGCATTGTCAACACGAGGGGACAAAGGCAGTAGATTAGTTCCATATCCTTCTTACATTTTCTATTTAACATATATTACATTTGAGTTTGGTCTGGCAGGGTTACACAGCCTCTATAAATATAACCCAGATGGAAATCACTTTGAACCTTGATTCCACACTTTACCCAGTTCACCTATCCCTATTTTATGCCACTTGCCATCAAATCAGTGAATTCCCTAGGGATTTATTTTGCAGATATCTGTCAGTGCTTATTCCTGTAGTAAAATTTCCATGTTCTATTATGCTTGTGACTTCACCTTGTGTACTGATCCAACACACTTTAATACTAATCAAATGCAGTCTAGTAAGCATTCCAAGTATTCAGGTAGAACAAACATGACCAATAGTTAGGTTCTTTCTGAAGAAACAAACAAGTGTCTAAGACCTCTGTTTCCTCTGCTTGTGTATCTGCAAAATGATAACAGCAGAAAAACTCTCTGCTAAATTTCGTAGCATTATTTTCCCCTTTCTTAGTCTTCTCTTCACTTGCATTTATCTCTAAATTAAGGAGAGGTACACTGAACAAAGTAATTCAAAGCTAACTCAAATATTGGAAGCCTGCTGTGCCTGTCCTTTTCTTCAAATTATAGATAAAGTATCTTTCTCAACAGCTCTACTCACTGTAAAAATTGAAATCAGATACCCCTACAATGTGTTTTACTTCATAATGAGCCTATCCCATCTGAAGGACGATGCATGCTCACATTCATATTTCCCAATTTCTAGTGCTTTACACTATTTTTTTCTTATGTCAGAAATAACGTAGAAAAATGTGAATAAAATCAGTTCAGAAGCCTTAGCCTTACAAGAACCTGTCTGAGTAGGTGGGGTATAACTGTTCGGTATGGGCCACACTCTGTTGCTCTATGAATTGGCTGCTTCTTTCAGGGGTAGACATCGCGGTCCTCCGGGCACCAAAAGGCCTGGATGGCCCTGTGTGACCTCGTCTGTAATTCCACCCCCATTTCCACAGGTATGAAAATACAAATTCAGCCCTGCAATGAGGGGATGTAAAAACCTGTCACAGTAAGGAGCAAATGTCTTGGCATTTGCTGATAGTGGCATATGCTAATTTTGAAACCCTAACGAGTTATTGAAGCGGTGCAAACCATTCGAGTTAAAATATTACCTGTTATTATTGCTCTAGCACCCAGAGGTTTAAATAAGTACCCTTCTGGGGTACTGCTTACTATGTAAACACGCAGGAGGTGGCCAGCTCTGACTCTGGGGCATTATAAGCTAAGTAATGAAATTCTGGGGAAAGGGAAAATCATCACCTTTGCAGGGAAGGAGCACCAAGAAATACAAGGTGAAACTGATGTCAGTCACAGTTACACAGATTACGCTGGTCCAGCACTGCCTCAAAGACACAGGCATGATGAACTTTTCATTCCCTTGCAGCCCTCTTTAACATAGTGGGCTTTTTGTTCAGGGTTTTGTTTGGTTGGAGGCTCTTTGTTTCCGTGTTGGTTTGGGTTTTTTAAGGTTTATATCTCTAGTTCTCCAGATTAGAGAGCTGGCTGGAGTGTGGAAATGGAGATGCGGGAGGCAATGGCAGAGACTGGGGAGTCAATCCTCAGTCCTGGGTAGCTCTATCGCTGGGGAACTTTGCTGCTGGGAGTGCAGGAGGGATTTTAAGTTCACAACACTTGAAGAAAGCCATTGAGTGAACACAGGAGGGTTCTTGCATTTATTCTGTTTTTCCTCTGCAGTTAACAGATTCGGGTTAAGTCAGTGTTTGTTTCTGATGTGGCAGAAAAAAGTAGCTGCCTGTCAGCTTTTAAATGAACGTGGTAGGGCCTGTCTGTGAGTATATCAAACCGCAACAGCGGTAACCTCTGTCACGGGGAGGTTTGAGCCATTGGCTCTCTCTGCATGTTCCTGGTTGTGCAGTGTGGTTTTATACTCTGCATAGATTTGTCTGGCAGATACATCCCACAGAAAAATAGGTTACTCGGATCCTTTTACTCTTAAAAAGCTCCCACAAAACTCTCACTGGTGTGCACACGTCTATCTCTAAGTGGTGCACACCTACTGCATTTTCAGAAGTGTCACTCACCCATCACTCAAACTGTAAACTATTAAATCAACCTGAGCTTTCTCCTAAAACTTCACTGCTCGTAAAGTTTCCACGAAGATCTTCCGTTGCTTTGGATCCCTTCTCAGTGCTGCTTGGGAAGGTAGCTCCATCACTCCTGGCTTTGGATCCCTTCTCAGTGCTGCTTGGGAAGGTAGCTCCATCACTCCTGGCTTTGGATCCCTTCTCAGTGCTGCTTGGGAAGGTAGCTCCATCACTCCTGTCCTGGCTCAGATCAGGGGTCACCTACTGGTACGGGTCAGTCAGTAACTTCCTTCTCTAGGTAGAGGTCATAAGAAGGGTTGTCAGTGCTAGAGCAGAGGTTAGTTTCTTTTACTTGTAAAACTAGACAAATGTTTTCTGCTGCAGTAGGATAACATTTGATCTAGCTCTGGTGCTGCTTCACAAGGTTGTGAAGTCAAGTATTTCTCTTGCACATGAAGAGCATTCTTTTGTTTCATGGAGTGCAGGAGAAAAAGTAGTTTAGAGGGCTAGTGATGATGCCTTCTCACATCCAGGATCTACTTTCTCTGACCAAATGCATACTTGTCATGGAAGAAAAATAGAAATCATTACCTTTGTAGCAAACTTCTGAAGATCAAGTTCTGTTTCTCACTTTGTCGTGATGAGTCAAGCTGAGCCCTGCAGAAGGGACAAGAGAGACTGGGAACACAGTCCAGAGTTGACCTTCCCAAGCCCTGTCACTCAAGCTGATCCTACTGGGACTCTGCAAGACTTGACTAATGCCTGCCTGGCTGTATGTCTTCTTGCTGCCCCATCACCACTCTTGTCACTGAAGGTGGCCTTAGAAAGTGTGGGGCTGATGGAGCAGCTCCCACGTTGGGAGCAAGTGGGGGCATTTGGCAGCTGCTGTGGAGAATCTCTCTGGGCATGAAAAGAGAGATCGTTTTCTGCTTCTATCAGTGCTGTATAACTAGCTCAGTGGAGTGTAGCTGATGGTTCAAAATCACCCCAAGGGCTTCCTTTAGCTTTTGTATGGCCTCTGGGCAGTATCCCTAGCTGCCTGCTGTCATTCACCAGGGCTCTGATGGTTGTTTTTAGTAACACTTCCCCTTCCCTCAGGTCTCTCCTGACCCTACAACCTGGTCACTGCTCAGTCCTTGACCCTCAGGCTTTGTGTCTTTTTTTAGGAAGGCTGTATTTTCTAACAAGAAAAGAAAGCTGTGCTGGCTCGGTGGATTCACAGCTTGAGTCACTGCTATCATGTCAGCCTGTACTTTCCACAGTCACTAAATTCACTTTAAAAAAAGCCAACAAACATTGTGGGAAAAGCCAATCTTTCATAGGTACACCGATACACAGAAACGCTTATTTCACATCTGGGAGCTCTCCGTATGGAAAGAATAGATAATTTTATAACTCATTAACTTTAAGAGATACCCAAGAATGCTGAAAATAGGACTATAAATATGTAGGAGATAAAACATTTTCATAGGAAAAGAATTTCCAACAAAAACCACAAGATCTGGGCTGTTCAGGTATCCGTTAGAAAAAGAGATTAAAAAACCCAATCCTGCCTTTTATTTTATGACTGCCTATAACAAAGCCAAAAAATTCCCAACTTCCAGTAAGAGAGAAACGATTCAAAATACACTTCTCCTTAATTTTTGCAGAAAAGTGCTCTGTTAAATCTAAAATTTAAATCATAGTGTTTGATTATCAGTGCTCACCAAGAGGATTACAGAGCAGTCATTAAATCTTATTACAAAGCAAAGTGCAGAAAGTAATTGCACATATTTGTAAGTAGCTTAGAATTGATTAAAAATGCATAAAGAAAAATGCAGAGTTTTCTGCAGGCTCAAGGCTGCTAACCCCTCTGGGTAAACACACAGCAGCTCATCCCTTCAATAACCTTCTGTTGCCTCCCAGCGTGGCAAGGGGAGGATTTCTCCCTGTTTTAAGGGCAGTGCCACTGTACATGGGATCATTTGAATTGCTGTGAGCTGTAGGAAATAAGGAAGGCAGGCCCACGTTCACGTTAAAGTTAGGAAGCTTTAGGAGAAGTTTAATTTAAGCTCTTCCTCAGGCTAAGCCTTGCCTTCCCCACACCCATCCTCCACCAAAGGCTGCATTTTCAAAGCGATATATGGGGAATTAAGTGCTCCGGTTCTGTGGATGCTAATGTGATTTTGTGAGCCAATGCCCTCTGCTCCAGCACTGCGCAGAAGCTGTCGTCTGCTGTGACATTTTATGTGCTCCTTTCCCACAAACCAGCTGTGCCAAGGGAAGGTAACTCTAGAAACGCATTAACTCCGCTTAGCTTACAGCCTTATGGGGGCTTTTTGGTGTCTGTTTGTTTGGGCTGAGGGAGGAGGCAGAATGTCCCTGCAGAGTCAGAGCAGGAGGTAGGGCTGGGTCAGGTGAGTGCTCTTACCCTTTGGATGCCACGCAATGAACCAGCTCAAGCAACGTTCCACACTCACTTCTGCTCCACTGTGTAATACGCCCCCAGCAAGCCAGCCTTTGCCCAAGCCATGACCAGCTTGGTGTGTAGCAGTGCAAGGAGTAGTCTGATGATATCCAGGTTGGGTCTCAGCATTTAAGATGTTATTTTGACTATACATTTAAGCTACTTGCACAGCATTTCTGTCAGTGTTCAGGATATTCCTGAGGTGCTGCTTTGTGTCATGAGTTCCCTTTCCTGTGGGATTTTTTTCTCTCCACAGGAGTGATAGGTTATATTTAGGAAGAGATGGAGGCTTTCCTTACTCTCTGCTCTTTTTGCTTCTTTTTCTGAACAGCACTTTCTCTGACATGATTCACAAAGCACTGATTTGTCACAGTCTCACAGTAATGATGAGGCTGGAAAAGACCTTCAAGCTCATCTAGTCCAACCTAAATCCAACCAAGTAACCCTAACATTTGGTATCTAGATCATGCCACTCAGCTCTTCACTTTTCACTTTGTGCCCCAGCATTTCAGGACCCAAAGAGCAGGGTCAGTTCACAAGAAGAGAAGGGATGTACCTGTTCCATCATAACTCTGCGGCATGGCCAGGCACACATGGATCTGGGACAACTGTCTTTAATCTCTGGGAAAGAGGCAGAGAGAAACAGGGTCTTGAACTTGGTGTGCAATCCCGAGGCAACCTGCAGTGTGGTTTCACAGAATCACAGAGTAATTGAGGCTGGAAAAGACCTCTGAGATCATCAAGCCCAGCCATGACCTGACATCACCACATCAGCTAGACCATGACACTAAGTCTGTCCTTAAATGTCTCCAGGGATGGGGACTCCACCACTGCCCTGGGCGGTCCTTTGCAGAGTCTAACCACCCTTTCCATGAAGAAAGGGCTTCCTAACATCTAATCTAACCCTCTGGTGTGGCTTCAGGCTCTGCTCTCTCATCCTGTCACTAGCTGCTCAGGAGAAGAGCGTGAC
>VZRI01013538.1:46819-106459 GCA_013397515.1 Upupa epops
CTATTGCTGATCCAAGCCAGGATGCCATTGGCCTTTTGTGCCACCTGGGCACCCTGCTGGCTCCTGTTCAGCCGGTTGTCAACCAGTACTCCCAATGTCCCTCTCTGGCAGGCTGTAGTTTCTTTAGGATCACCTCTTTGATCACAACTCATAGAACCCATAGAACTCATAGAACTCATAAAGACATGAAGGTATCTGACAAGTGTGCCCGTTTCTGGGGATGTGGTAAAGAGGATGTGTTAGTTTCCCAATTACTAGTCCCGTATTGACAAATTTACAACATTTAATCTTATTTTCCCATCTGCACTCTGACAATAATGTGAGAACAGAGCTGGAGAGACTACAAAAGACATTGCTGTTCTGTACTCATGTAGAGCATCTATAAGGGCTTTTTTCACTCATGGTGTGAAACTTGACCTGGGTAGCTGTCCTTCGAATTAATACAAACTTAAGAACTAAAGCAGTACATAATGCATAGAGAACACATCTCTTGGAGTTTACTATTGATTTACTGTCCTAACATTTCTGAGAATTACCCACTGCATAATCTATAGAACTCAATTATTTCTTTGTGAGGTGGTTGCTGTCTCTTAAGGTTTTATCTGAAGCCTTGAGAGCTGCTCTTTTTTCTAAGTTACATAAGAATCTTAGTCTCTTCTGTAGCGAGAGTGTTTTTTACTACAAAGAGTGTAGAGAAAAGCTCACAGATGTGCAAAGGTGTAAGGGCCATGGAGATGGCACTGGTGCTGGTCTTGCTCTCACCAGCAGGCAATGTCATGCAGGGCCGACTGAGGAGATGATAGGGTTTGCCAGCAGCCCCCCAACAGTGTGATAGAGTGAACCATGGTCAGGAACAACTCAAGGGGGCCAGGAGATAAAAGAGGTGCGGTTGGAGATCAGGCCATAGCTTGGAGCCAAGATGCTCACCTAAGGAACAGGGCCAAAAGCAGGTATGGAGGGCATGCTACACTGTATGTCTGAGAGGTCCATCCAGAAGATGAACTATCACAGTGCAGGGCTGAGGACTGTCCAGGAGACAGGGCCAGAGGCAGGAGTACCTGCTATGCTGTAGCTGAGGCAGGGGCTCATGGCCTCTGAGCTGAACCTGGGTCCATGGGTGGTGGTGGGGATCCTAAGTGAAGGACATGAAGGTATCTGACAAGGAACCCACCAACGGCAACTACAATCAGAATATGAACTTAACACAAAGGTGTGGGGTTTTTTAACTCACGTTTTTAAGCAGGTTTCATACACAATTATGTGAATGTGCAGTGGATGATTCTTCACCCAAGAAATTAGTCAGACCAGGGTTTTAATAAGACAGAAGGGATTGCATTGATCCGGGAAGGGCAGACATACTGAGCAGCAACCAGTTGACACCACTGACCTTTTCATCACATTCTCCCTCTGTTTTCCCATGGTTGTTCCACTACAGACCTTGTGATTCCCCCCCTCCCACCCCCTTTAGGTTTCTTTCCTAACCTCCCCATAATAAATCTTGTGTAAAAGCAAAATGCCTTTCCCCTGCATCACATAGTAGGTCCCATACCCTTCTATAAGTTAGACTCATCTTCACGGATCTTGTTCCTCAGGTCGTGGTGCTGACAGCTCTCCTGTGATAGCTCAGAATCTTGAGGGAAGCCTGTGTGCCAGTTCCGAAAGATGTTTTGCCACTCATCAAAAAAAGGCTGTTTAAGAGAGAAGTGAACCAGAAATAGCCCCAAATCAACATGTTAGCATCTATTATTACATTAAGGTAACTTCATGGGCTAATTCTGAAGGGTTATCTGCAGGCCCCTCTCAGACCTAGTACCCCACGGGTGGTTTCTTTTAGTCCAATTTATCATGTCAGCAGTCAGAGTTCATCCCACACCTTCTTGCTTATGTGAAGCAACCACATTATTGCTTCCCCTACTCAGCCTTGAAAAGCATCTGGGGAAAACCTGGCTTTTCCCTGGAGTTCCTGCAAGCTCTTGCCATCCTCCCTTTTATGACACAGCAACGGGATCTCCTGTAAGGGGACAGTGTGTTTCTAAGTGCAGTTCTTAGAAAACACCTGGCTCTTCTATTTGAATTCTCAGTCCATAGCTTCTACTTGACTTATACCTTCACGTTTTATAGCAGATCAGAGGTTTCAGTGGTCCTCATCACTTTCACATTGTCACTCAGCAGCACTGCTGATGTCTGTTCATCTCTCAAAACAACTGAAGGACTTCCTTGAAACCCTAAAGTCAAGTTGGCTTGGACATAGAGCTGTGAGAAGCCTGAAGGTGGTGTTGGTATTGAATGGGACGTCTTAAAAATCTCTTCAGCACGTGTTCTAAGCACAGGGTGAGAGCCCATGGAAGTCAAAACATCTCTGTGCGCATGCTTCAGTGTGATCCTGAATCTAGTCCTTTGCTGGTTAGAAGTTCCTTGTTACTGTTTTCACTGCTCTGTGTTGTTTTTTACTCACTCACACTACCATTTGTTTATCAACAGTCTAAGAGAATGGAGGGAAACTGCAGTTTGCTTAATCACTGCCTGGAGAAAACTGTACCCTGGTCCTGGTAAAAATGAGCAGGCATAAGAATCGGCTTTAATAGTTTCCAGTCCCTTTGGAACTGCAGAAATTTTGTTTGATTTTTGCCAAGTGGGTTTTATTTTTTACTTGGTGTTTTTAAGTAATCACTATTCAAATGGCTTATGTTCTTGGATTTTCCTTTTTCTCCTTCCCAGGAGATAAAACCAGTAAAATCCTTCCCTATTGAAGTCAGGGGCAAAACTCCCACTGAACTGAGTATTTCACTCAGTCAAAGAGTTTCTTGCAAAGAAGATATTTAGATGCTGCACTCTGGGGTGAGATTCATAAATTTCATGCTGTTTCCTCAAAATCAAGATTCTTACGTATTAGTGAGCCTCTGTGGTTCTGAGTGAAGCTCTTACCCTTGGAAACCAACTCACTGCTATGAAAGTTAATGCCCTCACCAAAGCCAGTAGGATGGCAGTGAACTCAGCTGCCCTGGCTGCATTACACAGAGCCAATTGCACCGTCAGTGGTTTGAGAAGGAAAAGAAGTAAAAGCCAAAATCAAACACAGACGAGAAGACTTGCATCCTTGTCTGGACAAATCACAGAACAATCGTAGCTGGAAAGGACCTCCTAGATCACCGAGTCCAACCATCCCCACACCAACACAAAACCCTAGAATACCTGAGGGATTGAAAACCACAAAACAACCCCCTTCATGCTGTCGCTCTAGCAGGTCATGAGACACCATGTCTAGGCGTTTCTTAAATACCTCTGCACTCATGCAACTGCACCTTGAGTACTGGGTCCGGTTTTGGGCACCACAGAATCAGAAGGACTTTGAGGTGTTGGAGCAAAGCCAGAGAAGGGCAGTGAGAGAGAGGAGAGGTCTGGAAAACAGACCCTATGAAGAGCAGCTGAGGGAACTGGGGTTGTTTAGTCTATAGAGGAGGCTGAGAGGAGACATTATTGGTCTTTCCAGCTACCTAAAAGGAGGCTGGTGCTGGTCTCCTCTCCCAAATTTCTAATGATAGCAGGAGGGGGAATGGTCTCAAGCCTCATCAGGGAGGTTTAGATTGGACATTAGGAAGAAGTTCTTTACTGAGAGAGTGATCGGGGACTGGAACAGGCTGCCTAGGGGGGATGATGGAGCCACCATCCCTGTAGATGTTTAAAAAATGAGTAGACAGAGCACTTAAGGCTGGGGTCTAAGGGTTAGAGAAATGTCAGGATGAGGGCTGGACTTGATCCTGGAGGCTCTTTCCAGCCATAATGATGCAATGACTCTATGCTCACTGAATTCTAGCTATTGTTTAAATGTGTGCCAGAGCTACACAAAATGTGCCTAATTATGCTACGTGAGCTCTAAAAATAAAATGTTCAGGTAAATGAATACCGTACTTTTATACAAGCACTTTGAATTGAATACATAATATAAAATATTGATTCAAGAGGGTTGCCCTATTGAAAATCAAATGAGACTTTGCCATTGCTGAGAGCACACAAACCCAGCGCAATCAGCCTGTTCAGCTAATCATTACAGCAGTGCTGTTTGTGGCACTCTACTGAACAGTCTGATTTTTTCAGATCTAACCTGATAGTTCAGGGATTTGTGTTTTATCCTTGAAAAGTTGCTCCTGTGTGACAATAGAAATACCTATACAGATGTGAGGGAAGAGAACTCCCCCACCCCTCCAACCAAGTTGCTTTTGAAAAGTCTGGTCCTGGGTCACCAAAGAGAGCCACAACTTTGCCTTTTATGTCAGTAGAAGTAGACTTGGGATAGAATGGTCTTCTGGTGGTTAAGGGTAGTTTTGCGTTGACCTTAGCTGAGCTTAGGTTGGCTGTTTTAATCACCAGCACGGGGGGAGCTGTGAGGTGCCTCTCTGATTACTTTTTTAATCTTCAAATCAGAGTTTCCTCTCTGGTGCAGCCCTTGGAAAAAGCTTCTCTGAAGTGACACTTCAGGAAGTGAAGGCCAATGCAGTGGCCCAGATTTCAAGTCCAGTACAAGCTGTTTCCTTCTGTGCTTATGCTGAGAGCTGGCAACAGAAGCAGGAGGATTCAGGACAGCAGAGTAATATACTGTTTTGAACGTTCCTGACCACCTGCAGCATAACTTTTGCAAGGTTTCACACTCAAATGGACCAGATCCTGAGCAACCTGATCCGATGCTGGTGTTTGATCAGGTATGTAGGGGTACAGATTGAACTAAGAACTTCCCAAGGTCCTTTCCCACTTCCATTGCTCTTTGTGCAGTTATTAACCTCTGATGACACAGAGAGCTGGTCACATTCCACTTTAAGGTTAGCTATAAAATCTTCTGCTGCTTTAGAACATCTCTAGGTGATCCTGTTCTACCAGAGGAGTTTGGCCAGATGATCATCAGAGGTCTCTACCAACCCCTATCATTCTGTTCTTCTTGATTCTATGACATTTAGAGTCAGTTTGCTTTGGTCTGTTATGGATGTTGTGTTATAGCTTGCTGGAGAAACAGCTTGGGTTGCTCTTCCCTTATCCCTTGGATAGCTGATGCAATTTCAAATGAAAGCAGAAACTCTTTACAACGCTGACATTCTGGACATTTTACCTCAGTTCAGTGTAGGAGTATTGTGACCAGACTCCACAGGTCTGTTTGAATGATTCTGTGTGGGAGTTTTTTCTGGGGTGGGAATGAATAAGAACGTCTTTTTTTTTCCCCCCCAAATCAAGTAAGTTGTTGGGTTGCCTCCAGATTCGTGAGTGGTTTTGTTAAAGTCTCCCTCTCCCTTTGGATCTAACTCTGTAGCTAAGTGCTCTTGGTTAAAATATAGTTGGGGGTCTCTAACCCATGACATTAATGGTGACTCGGGTGGGATGCATGGGATCTGAACAGGGCCCACCACAAACACCAAGCTGCTCATGTTGTCCTGGTGCTGTTGAGGTTACTCGAAGGTGCTTCTTTACATTTCTTAGAGAATGAGCAAGAAAGAGCATGATATTTTAAAGCAGACCAAATTAAAGGCCATGTTAACAAAGTACATTCACATAGCATGAACACTGACTGCTAGATCTTAATAAGATGCTGATTTACTCTTTGCAGTTATGTAATATAAATCACAACAGTCTCTGTGTTTGAAAGAATCAATGTGCTGAAAGAAACATCAGTTGCCAAGCAAGAGTAATGAAGTTCTGGTTTAAGTTGGCAAGCTATCTGAGACACAGAGGGAAGGATATGACCCTGAGGGAAAATCTGTAGTACCATGACTTGGTGAACACTTGGTCTTTACTTTCCTTCCTACAATGGGACAGCAAAGTTAAATTCAAGTTATGACTGACATTCTATATCACAGTGAGGAGATAAAATGAACACACATAATGCTGTGTCACTTTGAAATATGAAAGATTATAACACGTTTACCTTTATTATAGAAATAGTAATGAAATGATGTGTTTCCCTTTAGGCCACCCATCTCTAGACATTTGGCTTTTATATTTAATTGATCATTTTCTTAAGAAGCTTCCTGCAAACAAACAAATATGTAGAGGAGGAGCCTTTCTCAAATTTCACAGGACCCTTTCCTCCTTGCCTGCTTACAGTCAAGCATGTCTGGTCCCTCAGTTACTGCCAGCTCCTAGCAGTCTTATTTTAAATACTTATTTGATGCTGTTGTTGCTGCCGTTGTTTCAGTGACCACTGTGTGCCCCTGTTGGGTTTGATGCTATGTTCAGGCTTGAATTATCTTCTACCTTTTAAATAAGGGGTTGCTTACATTGCAGAAAATATTCCATTGTGTAGATTTTAAAGACAAATAAATAAATAAATACCCAAGCAAGTAAACAAACAGTAGCTTCTGTGCTCAGCCGCTTTGCAGTCTTACACCTTCCTCCTGAGTCAGCTACTGTGCTTGTTTGCTCCATCATTATCCTGGCTGAAAAATGTCAGAGTGATGGAGTACCTACGAGCAGCTTCCCAAAGTAAAAATAAAGGCAGTTGCTGAGCTAGCATGAGATGTGTTCCACAGAGAATCCTAGTATTTGATGGCAAATCCAGACCAGAAGCCGGTCTCGCTGCAGAGTCTAACTGCTGATGAGAACACAGTTGCCACAGGAGCTAAGGAACAGGGCTGCTTCTTGCAGGTTTTGTTTTTCTGATAGTTTGTGGCAGGACCCACTTCTATGCACACATCGACACACAAACACACGTATTTCTGTGCATAAACATGCACACACATGTGCATATATGCATATATAAAATACATGCATGCATATTATTACAGGAAAAACAAGTACAGACCTGTTATTATAAGGTTTGAAGTAAACCCCACAAACCTTAGCAGGTGCCAGAGTTAATATCTAGTGATATATATTTTAAATAAGGTTCCCCTTTGTATGTAGAATGATAAAGGCTTTAATTACATACAGTCCTGATGGACGTAGGGCCTGAGTTACCTACACATTTTCAGACCCAAACCATTGCAACCGTGAAGGAGCATTTATCATCACATCTTGTGTGCTGAGCCCCCAATATTTCTGACCTAGCTATAAAACAACTGGAGCTGCCCTGTAACTCACACTGCACATTGCAGGAGCGTGTTCCCATCCTCAGACACCCATCTCAATGATCAAGACGAGAGTTAAGAGTTGTGGCCTGCATTTCTTTGAGAGGTAAAACAAAACCAGGCTGATTTGAAATGAGGAACAGAAGGTGTTTTCATTTGTGCTGCTTTATTTCTTGGTATCAGTTTCTCTGTGGAAACTGCCTGGTTTTCCTGACAATTGCTGCGTTGCAGCCACGGCAGAACTGCGGAGGTGGAGAAATTAATTATGTTTTGCTGGGGTCTGAAAGCACTGGAACAAGAAACTTGAAACCTTTGTTCTGTGCAGTTTTATTCCACCCAGCTCTGAGGAATGCAGAATGGTGCCATTCACTGGAGAGAGATGTACTGTATTATTTCAGAGGTTTATTGTTACCAACGTAATTTGGAAATGTGCTTTGCTTCCCTATGGAAAAGAACTGTTTCACGATGTACTGTACTTTCTCTTCTGATGTTCTTAGTCCTGCTGAATGCAAGAGGTTTTGATAGGACATTAATTCTCCTACAAAGTAGGTAAGAATTATTCAGTGCGTGTCTCCTGGTCACACACTAATCTTGTTTCTCCCACTGTGGAACCCACGAATAGCTGTAACAATGGCTGCTGTCTCCTGTATCTCACTGCTCTCCTTGATACCAGGATCCTTGCAGGTGAAGGGGAGGCAATTAGCAATCTTGGAGTTGAAAGGTTACACAATTCGGGGTGCTCAAAGTGCTCTTGTCCCAAGCTCTTCCCAGGCACACACTGGCATAACAGGCATCATATCCATAGGAGTTAGGTGTTTGGAAGTGCCAGGGGAGAGTGTCAGTGTCATGGATGGTGTAACGGAATGTGGGGTGTGCTCAACCTCTGGCCCCTGAGGACCCTTCCTGGCAGGAAGGAGACCTGCTGCCTGATTCTGACTACTGATCCCACCTTTGATCAGGAGGTATATCAGGTTGATTGTCCCTGAGTACCATAACAGGCATAGTCATCTGCCCCATGAAATTATAGGAGTAGATGAGGGTTGTCAGGGGTATTTTCCAACTTCTGGAGAAAAATAAGTGGGTTTGGCTTGGTTTTAGTCATATTTCAGAGAAAAATGTATTTGTTTCTGATTACACTAGCTTTAAAAGATCTTAATTATTTTGAGGCAGGGAAAAATACGTTGAATTAATAGAACCAAGACCAGGTACTGTTTTTCTACCTATTTTTCAACAGGAGCACGAAGGAAATTTCTGAGAAAATCTTGCTTGTAGCCATCTCTCAGTAAAGGCAGTTCTGCAGCTCTGCAGCAGTTTCCTCACTAGCTCCTGGCCATCAACTGTCCTTTGCGCCCTCTTATATTATGCCCCAGGCCTTATTGTTCAGAAGTTCACTTCAGCTGACGACAGCAATAGGGATGTACTGCAGCTGCCCAGCTGCAAAGAAAAGTCCAGCACTTAGCAGTTGGCAGGCATCTGATTTTTGTGCCTTGTAGTCACATCACAGCGGTGTTGCACACTGTAATGACCACAGTGCCTTAATGAGGAAAACCTCTCGCTACTGACAATGAGACACTGACTACGAGATCGATATCCAGCAAGGTCAGATGTCCTACCCAAGACTTTCCTTTCTGATGTATTAAAACACTACAGACTTTTGGGGGTGGGGATGGCTCGAGGAAGGCTGCAATCTTTTTGCTAAAGAGTTTGCTCGCTTTGAAGTACTGGGGGGCAGTTCTGAGCCCCTCGCTTCAAGAAAGACATTGAGGGGCTGGAGCAGGTCCAGAGAAGCAATGAGGCTGGGGAGGGACTGGAGGGAAAGGCTGATGAGGAGAGGCTGAGGGAGCTGGGGGTGTTTAGTCTGGAGAAGAGGAGACTCAGGGGGGACCTTATCACTCTCTAGAACTACCTGAAGGGCAGTTGTAGACTGGTGGGGGTCTGGCTCCTCTGCCAGGCAACTAGTGATAGGGTGGGAGGGCAGGGTCTGAAGCTGCACTAGGGAAGAGTTAAGTTAGATGTTAGAAAGCCCTTCCTCACTGAAAGGATGATCAGTGCCCAGGGAGGTGGTGGAGTCTCCATCCCTGGAGGCATTTAAGAATGATTGCATGTGTCATGGTCTAGCTGATGTGGTGATGTTAGGTCCTGGGCTGGGCTTGAAGATCTCAAAGGTCTTTTCCAGCCTCAACAATGCTGTGATTCTGTGGTTGGGCAGGCTTACTGAGAATGGCAGTCTGTTCTCACTAGCTTTTCCTCAGGAACGCAACCAGTGTGATGTAGTTTACTTGGGATAGAGATGTCTGGTGGGAGAAGGTACCCCCCAGAAGTGCTTCTAATTGAACATCTCTTGCTAAGGCGGACAGTGCCCATAGTCCAAATAAAGAAGGTTTTAATGATGGAATTGAATATTCAGTGCAGTTTTCTTAAGCTGAAAGATGACCCATGCTCCTCTGTACCCCTCTATTAAGCTCTAGTTTAACAACTTACTAACATTTAAAACCACTTTTGTTTCTGATTTAAAATAAATATAGGGATGAAACATCGTGTACTGTTCTAAGAGGGAAAAAGTCATGTTCTCTTAAATAATTTTAGAGTAAAATTCAGAATCAGATTGAAGAGAGGTTTTAGTACAATAGATGTACAAGCCAGGAAGGGAAAGTAATTGAAGAGGCTTTATAGTTTCCACTGGAAATTTTATCACGTTGAAACAGCTTCATCCTTTCCCTTACATAAAGAATGCTGTCAGGAAAGTTTGCAGAAGCAAAATTTTATGCCTTGCTCATCTCACAAATGGATCTCAATCTCCTATAACCTTAAAAACAAAGGTTACATAAGGATTGTTCAAAACTCAGTTTTCATAAGGAAAAACCCTGGAGAACAAATGGTATTAGTCCCGAGGAAATTACTTTTACTGCACGTATGTGACTATAACGGCCTGAGAACAAAAATCGATGGCTTATCCGCACACCAAGTACCCTTGAGATTATGAAAAAGCAAGGCCTGAATAACTTATTTTACTTTCTGTAAGAGCACTGGGGCAAACACAAAATGAAACCAACAAAAGAATCAACCTATTCTCTGTGTAATGCTTAGTGTTTGCTGCAGCTTTACTTTCCCAATGTACATTATGATGCTGCACAGGAGCTGTGCCTGAGGGAATCTAATCTTGTCCTCAGGTGCTGAACAAGAACATGAGGAATCCACATTTTCCTTCTAGGATAAATAACATGAGTGACCTTCAGTAATCAATTTCATTTCACTGTGTGTCTATTCCATAAAATATCTGGGCATATATATATGAATATATATGGGTTGGACTAAATGATCTTCACAGGTCCCTTCCAACACCTACTGTTCTATGATTCTGTGCTATATAAGAGGTTATTATTTAAGTTGTTATTTTCAATTCTTTCTAAAATTGTTGTGAAAAATTTGAGAGGGTAAACAGCTCTAGGATATCTATAATTATATATATATGTATATAACTTTATAGTTATATATTTATATAACTTTATAGATATANGTTATATATTTGTATAACTTTATAGTTATATATTTATATAACTTTATAGATATATATGTATATAACTTTATGGCAAACTTCTTTCCTGCCTTGGTTATTTTTTCAGAAGCCTTTATTTGTGATTTTAAGGAGTAATTATATATGAGCCTGTACTACTCTTAAGCATCTTGAGAATTAATTGCACTGGAGTTTTTTTCTGTGTAAGGAAGTTTGGGTTCTCCTCTGGCTAGAATCAGTTTATACGCTATAAAAACTCCCCTAGAAAGTGCATGAGCTGAGTGGCTTGTTGTACTTCAAATTGTTGACATTTAGGTTAGTTTCTGCAATAAATATTGTTTCCTAGCTCTTCGGAGCCACAGCTTAATGTTAGTTTTGAGTTGCTCTACAGGTGACTTTGCCAAAGTAATTTGCAGTGCCCTATATCGTAGGGGTTTCTATCAGGTCAGGTGGGTGATTTTAAGAGTGATCCATTCCCAAAGAAAATCCTGGCAATTGCTGTTGTGCCATGGAATTGTTAACTCAGGGTTACTCCACCTGCACCTGCTTTTACTACAAGCACGTGGGAATCAATGTGTGCAGGTTAGTGACTCTTAGCTTTGACTCATGGGTGTTTCCTTTTGATGGAATGGGGTTTGTTTTTTCCATTGGAGGTTACTTTGGAGCTGGTGATCTGGCTGCTGTGACCTGTTGGAGCCTATTTAAACATTCAGGCTCTGTCAGGCACAATGCCCTTGCAGATTGTTTCGAACACTTTAGTCAAACACCCCCCAAATAATGTTTCAGTCCATGGCTGCTGAGGTGCACCTGACATTTGGCCGGACCGCCGAGTGAAACCGTCGCTTGACAGAGTGACTGACAGCTTTAATCATTTGAGGTGATGAGTGCATGTCAGCCTGTCACAGCACACACTGGCGTTGGGCTAGCACTGCATTGGTAGTCCCATTTTCCTCTCTTTTCCAGCCATTCTCTTTTAATCACAGGCTTTCTCTTTTGTCTTTTCCAAGCAGTGTTTCCATGGCAACGGTGTCTCTTGACCATCGTGCCTTTCTCCCACCAGGGTTAGCCCTGTCAGCCTCCCTCCCATCAGCAAAATTTCACCCATCTCAGCTCTCCCTTAAAGCTGCTTTGCCATAACTCGCAGTAGAAGTTGGTGAACTCATCTGTTGAAGGGTTTCCAGACCTTGCCAGTGGAGCTGCTGGCCTGGCAGCTAGTTTTGTGCTGCAGAGTGGCACAATGTTCTGTGTAAGGTGTTTGCAGTGGAAGCAGTTTAGCCAAAACTACAGACATCTGTCAGCATTTGTAGGTGGAGATACAGCATAGTAGACACACTACTCTGGTTCCTTCCGTGTTCTCATCCCTCTAAACAAGACAAGAGTATTTATCTTCTCAGGTGACTTAGCTTGTGGAGCACTTAGCCCTTCAATAATACTGGGCTTTTCAATAATTGTTAGACAGACTGTCCCGTACACGGCCGTGGCCTTGAGGCACAGTCATAAGAAGTGCACAGTCATGATGAGATGAGACCACAGTCATGATCAGGAGTGATGTGTTCAACCAGAGCTAACACATCCATTGTCTAAAGGTAAGATTACCTCAGGAGGTGAAGGCCTCCCCAGGAAAGCTCCTGCTGGTGTAATGATGTCTCTGGAATGGTCTGGAGCCTGAATGGCCCATCAGAAAGTACTTGTGCCTCTACTGCACCTGTTGTTTTGACTACAGACTCATGTTTCACACACACACGTTAAAAAATATAAACATCAGTCAGTTACAGACTGAAGAGAGAAAGCAAGAAAGCCAGCCAGCAAGCAAAGGCAAAGGGTATACCCCACAACCTGACCCCAAAGACTGAAAGGGGGCATTGATGGACTTCTCCTTCTCCTCTCTGCTCTCCCTCCTTGGGTAAGAACTCTGCTTCCTTTCCTGTAACAGCACCTATTCTAGGTGCTGTTAAGTCTTTGTACCCCTTAAAGTCCTTGTAACTGTAGTGCTTTTACACCCTGTGTCTATTCCGGATCCCTATGGACACAGGGTTTCGGCAAATGAATCCTATCCCCCACAATCCAAAGAATTTCTATAATGTTCCTTGTGAACAATAAATGATACCCCTTTATAATCTGGTTTGGATTTTTATCCTATCTGTCTTGAAAATCTCTTTGTATTTAGAGTTTTCCTCATTCCGATGCCTCTCAGCCTTCACCAAAGATAAACTTGCAGCTTCAAACCCTCTTCCTATTCCCAGGACAGGTTTTCCCAGAGAAATCATACAAAAGGTTAGAGTGGGACTTGCAAAATGATGCACATTGGCTGCATCACCTCGCTTGGAACATCTCTTATGAACAGTTATTTTTCTGACTCTAAACTGAAATATATACAAGGGGCAGAAGTGAGACTGCAGGAGAAAACTGCGGGCACAGTAAGATGCACTAGTAAACCGAATTTCCTGGACATGTAATGTAGTCACTGGATACGTGAGCCTCGAGCGCTGCCTGGCATTGCTAGAGGTAGTGGCTGCTGTATCTTACTGTCTGCTCATCTAGTGGGCAGAGTAGTAAAAATAAAACCAGATAGAGAGGTAGCCTTTCGCCCTAATTGCATTGCAGTGGTGTAGAGAGGGCAAGATTTTGCCCAATGCATCTAATATTTTTAAGCGTAGAAAGATGAAGGTAGGCTCTAAATGAGAAGGTACAAAGGAGTCCTCAGGGAAGTCGCTGTGAATCATCCTCTGAAAGTGTCATCTTGTTGTCTATAGTGTTAAAAAAGCAGGTTAGATCAGGAAAAAAAGAGAAGAAAGAAATCTGGAAGAGAAGAGAGAATCTGTGTCTGCACTGAAGTCCTAGGTGTGTGGATAACCTGAGTATTTTACAATTCTGGTCATGGTATCTCAGAAGGAGCCCTAGTGAACTAAGGAGGCATGGAGAGGGGAAGGGAAGATGGCCAAGGACATAGACTTGCTTGCCTACTGAGCCAGCACAAAGTACACTGCTTTATTTTGGGAAAAAAGGTGAGCCCTAACAAGGTTAACAGAGCAGGAACAGTGTGAACAGTGTGCATAGGGAATCAGTTTTGATGTTTGTCACCATTCCAAAAGTAGGGAATACCCAACAAGATGACTAAGTCGTGCATATAAAACAAAACATTTGACGCTGTAGAATTCATTACCACGACACGTGGCACAGGAATGACTTGGAAAAGCATCTCTCTCCTGTGAGGACAGCCTGAGAGAGTTGGGGTGTTCAGCCTGGAGAAGAGAAGGCTCCAGGGGGATCTTCTTTTGACCTTCTAGTACCTGAGGGGGGGCTGTATGAAGGTCTATTCTAAAGGGTTTATGTGGATAGGACAGCAATGGGGTCAAGCTGGGAGAGGGTAGACTTGGGTTGCACAGTAGAAAAAGTTCTTCAGTGTGAGGTGGTCGATTGCTGGAATGGGCTGCCTGGGAGGTGATGGGAATCCCATCCCTGCAGTCATGGTTTGACTAGATGACCTCTGGAGATCCCTTCCAGCCTGGAACGTTCTATGATTCTATGTGAATTTAGGATTTTACTTAGCAGTGAACTTTAAAAAATAAATAATTTCAATGATTTTTAAAATTTCAGAAGTATTTTAAAAATACATCATTTCAAAGGTCGTATTTAAGTGAGAACATGTAAGTTTTGGAGTTATCATAACTTAGAAATGTCCCTGACCTATCAAACAGTGGTAATAAAATGAAGTAGCATGGGTCAAATTTATGTAGAACTATACAGAGGTTTTATTAGATTTTAAAGAATGCTTTATGTCTTTTCCATCAAAGCTCTGAGAGTACTTTAGATTTCTGTGAATTAAATCTCTGCTGGGTTTTGGAAGCTTTTTTCCTAAAATGTATCACCAGAAAATGGGGTTTTTTTTCAAGTTCATTTTTTACAGACATTTTTTTCCCCCTATTGCTTTTGGGCATGAATTAAATTTCCACTCCTGGTAACTGAGTCCTGAGTGGCGTTCATTGTCTGCACGTAGCTACAACAGATAGAGAAGCTAGAGTTTATTCTGCTACAGTGGAGTACTTAGGAAAATGTTCGTATACACTGCGGTCCTATCGAGACTCTCATTGAACTGTTATGCTCTTCATTAATTACAGAAGAAAATCAGGTCAAGGAATGAATCCCAGCCCCAGAGATTATTAGATTCATGTTACAGCCACGTTGTGCTAAGAAATAGCATAGCCCTTCTTTTAACTTCAGCTTTCATTGTCAGATACCAGTGTGCAGCGTGGAAGGCTCCACGGTGCTAAGCCAAACTCCAAGCAGATGTAAAAAATAAGCCAGGAACAAGTCCTCTGCACCTATAGTTTTTCTTTGAAATTAGTGTGTCTGGAATAATTGCAACCTAGCTTCAGCACTGGTATCTGTTTCAAGCTATGCATGCACTTGCTTTCTAAGATAATTGTTCTCTGAATGAGGATGTGAATGACTTTGGTTCATTTTGCTTTCAGTTTTGGGGGAGCAAGCGAGAGAGGCAGATGGGAGCTCTTATTATATTTCAACTGTTTAGGCTGGGGAACTGTTAAGTGGGATGTCACATCCTACTTCATCCGTCATAATGAGTCAACCTATGTGAAGAGTTCAAGATGTTCCCTTCAGCAAAGCAAGGCAGCGTGTGCTGGGGAGAGCGGCTCTGCGGTTGCGTGTTCACAAATAACTGTAGCTCCTTAAGGAAATGACAGAAGTACAAACCTGAACAACCTAACCCTCTCCCAGAGTCAGATAGCGGCGTCTGGTGAATAAGAAGGAAGGGTACCCCATGCTACTCTCAACTACTGCTCAGTTTTACTTCTCTAACTTCAACAAGGAGGGAAAAGTAGGAAAGACCCAGAAGCAACAATGAAATGGTTTAGCAGTATGCAAATAGTTACTTGAAACAGGGTGCTAAACAAGGTGAAAGCAGCCTATTCCTTGAATGCTTAACAGGAAGAGATGGGTCTATCAGTCTGAGAGAGGCAATGGATTGGACTCTTCTGTTATTATACATTCGTTATTATACATTAACGCCAGGGTAGCTATAGAATACTACATAAACAACAACTTACAAAACTTCTATCGGGCTCTTTTGCCTTATACAGCACAAAAAATAAACACCCTGATGGAATTTACTGCTACAAGATATTATTGAAACAACGTGCTGATAGCAATGAAAAGAACTGCAGCAGAGTATGAAAAATGGCAGCACTTACGTTTCCAAAGGACACGGTTTTATGAGAGCTCAACCCTTGCACTTTGGGTTATAAATTAAGAACTAATTAAGTGAGAACACAAATTAACTTTCATCTTAGTCATCAGGGTATTTATTGCTTGCGCTTTGTAGCTGTCTCTAAAGCTTTGTCAGACGCTGGCCAATACTGCTGACATGTCTGACAACACGCGACCCTGGCCCCATCTGCTATGGCAGATCTCCCAAAAACTAGAGAGCAGTGGGGTTGGGCTGCTCCTCTCGTATTTTATCTCCTGTGCTTGTCAACCACAAAACTGATCAAGTATGAAGAGGTTATGCTGTTAGCCAGTTTCATGTACTGACCTGAGACTGAAATATAGTGCAGGCTTAGACAGCAAATTCTTAGCATCTGAGGCTTATGGAAAAATAATTTAAGAAGCAGTGAAGTTTGGATCAGACTCCAGCTGTGCCAGTCATTCTCCATAAAGCATTCTCCAAAGTGTTAGCTAATGATGCTGACACTGGCCACAAAGGTCCTTTAGTACTGGATCCAGTTTTGGATGCCACAGTATAAGAAGGACACTCAGGTGCAGAGGGAGAAATTAAAGGGAAGAGTGACTGCTGCACTCACAGAAAGCTCCTGCAGACTGCTGAAGTTGTTTGTCTGAGACTTAGACAAGCATCTTGAAAAATCTGAACTCCATACTTGTGTGCATCCCACAGTCAAAATGCAGGCACGTATTTATCAGAAACCTATCATGTACCAGATGGTAGAATAAAGTGGTTGTTTAAACACACTGTGACTTAGGGTAACCTGGGATAGCACATTCTCAAAATATGCTGCGTGTGTTTCTTCACAGATCTCAACTAAAATATAGCAATGAATAACTTCTTAAAAATTCTGGTACAACAGCATGCCTTTTGTTTCTTAGATGTTATCTAAGAGATGCTGCAGCAAAAACAAGGAAGGATTTAGATCTGGAATCTGGAAGGATTTAGATCTTCACTAAATACAATGCTGAAAGAAGAGGGTTTTTTTTTAAAGCATAAGCCTACACCTGTCCAGTGAGTGAGGTCCTGAGAGGCTTGCATATCCAAAGCCCTACATCATTCACCATCAGGTTATTTGGCTACTCTCCACTGCAGGACAAATCTGCGCCCTTCACAATATTCTGGCGCGGGATGTACGCATGACCTCTGCCTATGCATAGAGGTCTTGTTCAGATGTGCTTCTGGAAAAAGAACTGTGAGCTGTAGTGGGGTTATGTTTCCCCATTTGGGGGCTCTGTGAGGAAACTATGGCAGTCTGTGTGGTCAAAATTCTCTTTGCCTAACTTTTGTGCATCAGTAACAGTCCTTGCTGCCTGCTTTACTTGGCTGTGTTGAGCCTGCTTCCATTCACAGGCTATAGAATAAACTCAGCAGCTTTATAAGGCAATGATGATAGTAACTCTCTTTAATAAGTAAAACAAAGTCTATTGGAGAAAGGGCAATTCGCTCTCTGTTTGCAACACACCACTGCCTCCCTCGTCTTGAGTCAATGTCCTGTGATCCAGACACCTGGATGAGCTTCCCAATGCTTTAAGCATCAAATGAAACTGCAACGTATTAGGCACCAGCTTACTTGGGGGTGATCTCCTCAGAGGTTTTGATGAAACCAAGTATTCCCTAAGAAAATGTGTATCTATCTATCTATCTATCTATCTATCTATCTATCTATCTATCTATCTATCTATCTATCTATCTACCTATTATATCTAATCTATATCTATCTCTCTATCTCTCTATCTATCTATCTCTCTATCTATCTCTCTATCTCTCTCTCTCTATATCTATCTATCTATCTACCTACCTACCTATCTACCTACCTACCTATTATATCTAATCTATATCTATCTATCTATCTCTCTATCTATATATCTATCTATATCTGTATCTTTCTATCTTATAATATTTTGACAGGTAGAGTTCCACAGTTTCTTAATTACTTTTCTCAGAACCCACATCTTCAAGTGAAAACGAGAAAGAGAAAACATTGCATAGGAATGTTTGTCACAGGTCTGGTTGTTCTATTACATAACTGCTTTCCCCTTCACTTGGAAGAAATGTTATTACTCACACGTGATTCATAATCGTCTTCCCCTAGCTCCCAGCTCTGCTTTCCCTCCTAAGCATGATCTACTAAATCTGACAGGATTTCCTGCATTATTTTCCATGTCTGCTCATGTTATGGAGGGAATTCAGGCAAAAGGGTCTCTACTCCCACTCATCTGTTACCTGAGGAATTATGAACTGAATTCTGCTTGCAGAATCTCCACCTCAGATAATATCTGAAGAGACTTTTATACCTCAGATAGTCTTCCTTATAACAAATAGTGGTTGCCAGATTTATTGGTGTGATGCCCATTCTAGAATCCACAAACTTGGCTCTCAGAATAGGCTGGGTGACAGTCAGAACAAATCACTCTGTAGACTGAGTAGGCTGGATCTGAACGTGACTGCAAGACAACAAACACACACAACTCCCAGTGCAGTTACATGGGTACAGTCTCTCTCTAGAGAAAAACACCCCCATCACCTTTTAGATCTGTCAACAATAGTTTTATCAGTAAGCAGGATTTATGATAGTGCCCCGCTCTGCCAAGCATATGGCCACCAACCTGCTGTGGCAAAGGAGCAGCAGCATGTCTGTTTGAAATGCAAGATGCCACAGGACCTATTAAAGCAGAAGAAATATTAAACAACAACAAAATGTACCGGGATGCTGTCTTCTCACAATGTGGGGCCCAAGGTAACATCTGAATTCTCTTGATTCCATTCAGGCTTTTAACCTACATGATTCTTTTTCATTAAGAGCACTTAATCCTCGCTGAGTTGTTTGGGATTGCTTTGTAGAAATCTATTTAACAGGAAAAATAGCTTTGTGCCACCGTTGCTCTTTCCTTGTGAGCTAAGAGTCTGTACTGTAGAATGGCTTGACACTGTCTGAAGGTGTTTGTTTTCCCCACTGGCTCTGTGAATCAGAAATAGAGATATCTCCTTCAGGTGTCTGGCAGAAGTGTTGTAAATACAATGGTTTGGGACCAGCGGACAGAGAGTGGCCTCTCAGCACTCTCTCAGGTGTTGTGTTCTGTGACCTACGTGATTTCACTTCTCTTTGTTTGCAGTCGTGGGGTGGATGAGGAAAATGCACACAAAATCCAGCACTTTTGCATTTTATGTTAAAGTGATGATGACTGGGTGCTGTATCACAGTGTCACAGTCTCACAGTAATGATGAGGTTGGAAAAGACCTTAAAGATCATCCAGTCCAACCCTGTAGACTCTTCTCAGGTCTGTGCTCCTGAGGAAGGAGTTTCCTTTGGGCCTAAGGAGCTTCTGGCAAGGGAAAGCCTCACAGCCATCAAGCTAGAGAGGCAGTAGTGGGGTAACCTCACAGAACCCTGTGATCTGATGTCATCACTACAAATTGGAGATCACAGGGAGGAGAGTAATTTGTCACCGTGCTGTTCAGGAGTTAGGTTTCTTGTTCATTGTGTCGAGAAGAAAACCAGTCATAACACTGGAATCACCAGTAGGATGAATCCTACGAATCTTCCTCAGCATTCTATGGTTTTGTGTTAATTGGTGATTAACTGATTGTTAATTAATTAGCTCACCAAGCTAATTCAAAATAAAGTGGAGCACTTGATAACATTGGTAAATGGCCTTAGCAGTATTAACACTCCATTCCTGCCCCAGGTACTAAATGAGGGTACTAATTTTGGGTACTACACGAGGTAGCTCAGATAGAAGAATAGAACTGTTCTTCCAAATAAATCAATCTTTATTAAAGTAAAAATAAAAAAAATTAAAATAAATAATAATAAAAATAAAATGATAATTGAGAACAACAACTTCTAAAATATATACAGATGAATAGGGCTTCATAAACTGAATGGAAAATGAGTGAATTTACATTTTTTGATGTAGTTAATACAGATAATAATGAATACAGATAAAAATAATGAATACATATAATAATAATGAATACAGATAACAATAATGAATACAGATAATAATTCATATATATTATTGACATATGGCTTTCACTAGTTTTAGCAGTATTTCCATGTTTATACCTAAGAATAAACAACTTATTGTTCATATTCATAGGGTGCAGAGCATTCGGGTCTGTGATTAGATCTTTTGGGCACTGCAGTCATTAGTAGAAAAGAAAGAGTCACATGGAAATGTACCATTCAATGATGGCATCATTTATTCTATTACTAAGAACACAATAAACCTTGAAGTGATGTGGCTGCAAGACAAGAGTAGATCATTTTTAGGATAATATAGCTAACAGTTATCACTAATATGTTTATTTAGTGAAGAAAATGTGCTTCGATATTGTTTTCTAATTAATACCAGAGATCCTTAAACACAAAGAAAGCAATAAAAATAAGCAAATGGGAGAGTATAGTATGGTTAGATTAGTGAAGAGTTTTTCTTTACCAGTGTTCATGCTGGAATGTTCAAGCTGATTTGCCAGTGACTGCTCAAGGTCATACAGCATCCTTACGTGCACATCCCAGTGAAGGCAGGGTAATTTTCAGGAGGGTTGAGTCACAATAACTCTGTATTGTGTGGATGTCAAAACGACTACAGCAACTCCAGTTTAATACAGGATTAGTGTGAAAAATAATAGAAGGTAAAAAAAGATCAGTCCAGTTAAGTACCATGGCAGGAGAAGGTTGAAAGTAATGAATGTGAATAGTGATTAAATTCTTGCGTAAGGGCAGTGATGTGTTTGTACTGCTTGTGTTAGTTTGGAGATGAGAGAAGATCTCCCAAAGCATTGGCAATGGAAAGTTCATTTGCCAAAAAGGAATAAATCCTGACCAATCTCAGGTACTGAAAAAAGAACCCCAACCACACAATAAACCAGAGCTTTTGGTATTTAGTGTAATCACGATCTGTTTTAATTACTGAGCCAGAGTGGAAACACAGCAGATCTCAAAAGACTGTGGTTTTTGCAGACAGAGAATGGCTTCCATAAATAGAAACACAGAACACACTGAAAAGAATGTAAAATGGGTTCTACTTTTTATTCAACACAGGCATGAACGTTTAAGCAAGACTAGGAATTATGAGAGAAGTCTCCTTCTCTTGCCCCTTGCACTCACAGAGAAACGAAAGGGCTAGAATATTGTCTCTTGCATGTGCTGCTTCATATGCAAACATGGGACAGGAGAGGGGCTGGGAATAAGCTCAGCTGAACTTGTAGTGCTGATAGCACTAGAAAATCCTCCTTTCTGTTGTTTATTAGGTTTGGTATGGCTACTGTCATAGCAGTATGACAGCACTGTGACTTAGTAGTGTGACTTCACTACTACGGCTAATTGTGGCCATCCCTTCAGTGCTGTGACAATCCCGTGACCTGTAGAATGAAGGAGAAATCTAAGAGAATAAATTCAGAAAGATATAACATAACACACGCTTCTTTAATGTTCCTACACTTCAGATCATTGTCAGGTAAACATACTGCAAGAATTATGAACCCTTTAGACTTCAGCAATAATAAGAGCTGTGAACAAGGTAATTGAGTAAATTGGGTTGTGATTAAATGCAGCTTAAAAGACAAAACGCAACCCACGTCTTCTTTTGGTTTCAGTGCAGTCCGTGTGTCTTGTACGTGTAACAGAGACAAATTAGTTACCAAGGCAATTTTGTCTTGGATAGCAGATGTAAATCCTGTAATTCAGATCAATTATTCTTTTCAAGAAAACAATTTAAAAATCTGGGGACTGCTTTGGAGCAGCCTCTCTTCTCTTTTTCTCCTGGCGTGGCCTTCTCAGCTAATCTATGGAATGAGAAATCTGGGGAGCCATGCTAAGGGTATTGATTTTGGATATTCCTGATATCAGAGTCTGGCAGCAGTGTGAGGTTTTGGATCAAGTATTTGGACGTTCCAGAAAAGCAGCCTTTTTTTTTTCACTGTTCAAGGACAAATTTTTTCTTCCTTTGAGTTGCATAAATTCCCAGCAGTGTCTTTTAGTAATATGTATTGATTCATTTTCTCTCCATCCTTTAGAGTAAATTGCAGTAAGCCCTCCCTTATCTGTCCTTGCACTTTTTCACGTGGTTTTCAGTTTGTGTTGGTACCCCTGATTGTCAGGATAGCCCCACAGTCACTAACTTTCTTATCCAGTGTCAGAAAGAGGATGCTGTGGGAAATGCTGTCAAAGTCCAGGGCAATAACATTCATAGCGTTTCCCTCATCCACTAGGTGGGTCACCTTTCTGTAGGAGGAGATTGTGTTAGTCAGGCATAAACCCATGCTGACCAGGTCCAATCACCTCATTGTCTAGTATATACCACATTATGGCACTCAGGATGATCTCCCCCTTAACCTTCCCTGGCACTGAGATCAGGATGATAGGGCTATAGCTCCCCAGATCACCCTTCTAGCCATTTGCTAACTTCCAGTCAACTGGATCCACCTTGGTTAGACAGAACTGTTGACAGATGACTCAAAATACCTTGGTGAGCACTTCTGCCAGATTCCTCAGTGTCCTCTTGTGGATCCCATCTGGCATCACATACTTGTGTATGCCCCTAAGTGATGTAGCAGGTTGCTAAACATTTCTCCTTGGATTATGGGGACTTAATTATTCTCCCCATCCCTCTCTTCCAGCACAGGGAACTGAGTACCTGGGGAATAACTGGTTCTACAGTTAAAGACTGGGGCTAAGAAGGCAGTAAATACTTCAGCCGTTACTCACACTTCATCATTACTGGGTTGGGTCATTTGGACCAAGTAAAGGATGGAGATTTTCCTTGCTCCTCCTTTTTTTTTGACAATATATGTATAGAAACAGTTTTACTGTCTTCACAGCAGTAGCCAGATTTTACAGCAGTCACCTGGGGAGTTGAAGTCCCCCATGAGAACAAGGGCTAGAGATAGTTGCTTAATAAACATTTCATCATCTCTTCATCCTGATTAGGTGGTCTATAACAGACTCCTACCATCATATCTTCTCTGTTGGCACTGTCTATAAACTCCTGACCTTCCCATCCATCACCAAGGTCAGGTAGTCAAAACATTTCTTAACATACAGAGCTACCCTTCTGCCTCTCCTTCCCTGCCTATCCTTTCTGAAATGTTCATCACCATCCATCGCAGCACTCCGGTTGTTCAAGTCATCCCACTCTATCTCTGTGACTGCAACTGTACCATCTTTTCTCAGCTCTACAACGGATTCAAGCTCCTTCTGTTTATTGTACACACTGCATGCCTCGGTATAGATGCACTGCAGCTGAACTACTGATCTCACCATCTTTTTTGGGAAGAAGTCTACTGCCTATGTGACCGTGCTCAGGCATTTCTGTCATTGCCAGCACATTGACAACCCTTGTGTTTTTGCTGTTATGTGGATCCCCATTCCCTACCTCTACTGAAATGACAAACCAAAGGACCTCGCAAGCACATTCTCCCTGTCTATGCTGCTCCCCAGACTTACCTGTAACGAGCCTGGTTTAATCCCCTTCCATAATCCAATGTAGTTTGAAGGTCGTTCGCTGATCCCTACTAAGTCCCACATAAAGATCCTTTTCTCCCTTTGAGAGAAGTATAGTCAGCAGGCCTGATGTCATGTAGAGAAATACGTCATTAAAGAATCCAAACTTGTCCCAATGATACCAGGCTCAGAGCCAGGCATTTCTCTGTTGGCTCTTCCCATTTCTTCCCTCATCATTCCCTGCAACTGTAAAGATAGGACACTACTTGTGGTCTTGATCTGGTAACCAGCTGTCCCAAGGACCTGAAGCCTCTCCTGTTTGCATTTGAACTCCTTGCTGCAACATTCTGACTGCCTATCTGAAAAAGGAATAATAGATAGTAACCCGAGGGCCAGACCAGGTTATCAACCATTCTCTTCACAGCTTTAACATTGGCTCAGAGATGTAGAAGACTTCCCTAAGAAGTGGATGTGGTCTGCACATCAGTTCTCCTGTTGTCTTCTTATGGACATACTCTGTCTTCTTTTCTTTCAGTGATTCTTAATGGGACCAGTTTTGACAGAGGGTGTAGGCTGACTTAACCTTGGTGAGTCTTCCACCAAGAGGAACCTTTGTCCTCATCACTGTTGGCTTCCACTTTATTGAGCCTGCATTGCATTTCATACATCCTAGACAACTTTGAGAATACCAGCAACAATATTCTTATCTATGCAGCTGATATTATCTCCTAACTCTAACTCTTGGTTTTTGCTCCCATCTTTACGAGCTTTCCTGTATTTAGTATTCCATGTTTCATGCTGCAATCCAAATACATCACTCGAGCTAGAAGAGCGATGAACTTGACCTTGCTGCAATACAGGGGCCCATCTTACTGTAGGCATTAGCAGAAACATGCAGCCTTCCCCTGGCAAAGGCATGCAAGAGAGCGATTGAAACTGCTCTCATAGATAGTGCTCTTAACTTCTCATCCTGAATGACAGGTAACTACTTATGGCAGGGCTTGTAATGTTATAAAAATGTGACTCTGACCATAGGAAGAGGTCTTCATCCTCTGAGTGTGTGTCCTCTGCCAAATCATTTAAGTGCTATTGAAGAGTTGGTAAGAATAATGTATAGTGCTTGCAGGACGTCTAGAAATATTAGATCATGGAGATTTGCATAAATGTATAGTTCTTACACAAGAAGAACTTGTGAGTGTTGCCTGATCTCTCAATACTTCTGTGCTTCTATGGTTGGGTGACTGTAGAATAAAAAACCCACCTGGAAGTTTACCACACTGATTTCAACATCTGGGAGGCTCCATGGAAATGGCACTTCCTTGCACATGTTTGGAATCACAGAAAGAGTGTCAGCCTGGTTGATTAGCTCATAAAGAAAAAAATCTTTCCCCCAAATAAAGTAGAATGGCTGTTTATTTTAGTAATTGCTGGCAGCTACCCCTGTAGCCAGTCACATAATTTGTGGCTTCCTGGGTGTGTTTGTAAGCGCTCATCATAAAAGCTCTCATTCATTTTGGTGCACAGAAGCTTGAATCGAAGCATTCTTCACAGGAGCTTTGAAAAGATGCTGTTGATGTTATGCTTTTGTCTATTCTAGCTTATCAGGGTATTAATGAAGCAACACAACCACCTAAAGAACCAAAGCTGAAATACAGGAAAACAAAGTGCAACAGTGAAAGACTGTCCTTTCTTGTCTGTCTTCTGGAACATTTGCAAGAGTCTATTGACAATCCACAACACTGTATTTTTCTCCTAGGAAAGAAGATGCACAGAGGTCCAAAAGCCTTAGCTTAGGTTGCAAAAAATTTCAAATAATAACAAATATAATACTAACCTTCGTGTACAAAAGCGTGCTTGCATGTGAGATTTGCTTTGGTAGAGGCATACGTGATTTAGGTTGAGTTGTTTGCTACTGCAGCTAGTTCATCTTTTCAGTAGAAAGTGGCAAAATTTCATACTCTTCACAAGTGTCTGTGGCAGTGACATCACACTCAGCACTGCTACTCTACTCAGCACTGATCAGATCACTCCTTGAGTACTGTGTTCAGTTCTGGTCCCCTCTATACAGAAAAGATGCAGATTGACTGCACAGGGTGCAGAGGAGAGCAACCAGGGTGATCAGGGAACTGGAAGACCTCCCTTCTGAACAAAGGCTGAGAGAACTGGGTCTGTTCAGCCTCAAGAAGAGAAGGCTTAGGGGGGACCTTATGCCAAGTTCCAGTCCATCAAGGGTGGCTACCAGGATGATGGAGACTCCCTTTTCACAAGGAGTCCTGTAGAAAAGGCAAGGAAGAATGGCTACAAGTTACTCCAGGAGAGATTCCCACTGGATTTGAGAGGAAAGTTTGTCATGATGAGAGCTGTTAGATGTGGAATGGTCTTTCCAAGGGAAGTGGTGGATTGCTCAACTGTAGACAATGTTAAGGCTCAGCTTGATAGGGCTCTGGGCCAGCTCATTTCAACTGTATCCTGCTCTAGATGAGCAGATGGTTGGGCTAGATGATCCCTGAGGTCCCTTCCAACCTGCAAATCTGTGAACCTGTCAACACCATAGAGAATTCTCTTCTGCCATACTCATCCTGCACACTGGGCATTAAGTAGACTGAAACCTCTGCATGTGGCGACACCACAAGAATAAGGCATTAAGAAAACTGATGCAGGCTGACTGAGCTCGTGGGCTTCAGGCAAAGCTGCCCTCAGGTAGGATTTCATCCCAGATTTGCAATAAAATACCATCTTCCCCCAGGGCTTTTGTAGCTGAAATAATCCTGGTGAGCTGGTTATTGAAGTGTGTGACCACTACAGCCTGTGTCTTGTCACTGGCTCGAGAAACCAGGGGAACTTGACTTTTATCAACGCAGTAAGCGCAAAAGAGCCTTTGAAGCTGTAAATAAACCAAACCCTGAAGAAGTGCCCTCAGTAACAGCTCATGCTGCAGAAGAGGCAAGTCCTTCAAGCATCTCTGTCTTCTCTCTGCAGCATCTTAGCTTTGTTTGTGCTAAGATTTGAGCAGTTGCTCATTTTTCACATATTTCATCTGGAGTGACTCCAAGGAAACTGGGAGATAGTCTCATTGACATCTGGTTGCTGACATATTAACAAGGACTTTGGCTTCCATTTCTTGCTTTCCTTTTTGAGATCTTTATATTGTCAAATACTACAAGCATGAGGATCAACAAAACTTTACAGGTTCCCGTTGAGTCGGGAACTATGAGAGCCGGTCATAATTCCCAGGGTGTTTCTACTCCATTGCACGACAAAATATACCCTTCTTCTCGCTTTTTTTGTGCAAATGTTGGTAGAAAAAGAGCTTGCAATTTGATTCCTTCAAGTGTTTGTGTTGGGAGAGCTCTTGTCGCATATGTTCACAGAGAGTGAACATAAAAGGGGCCTGAGGATAGACAAAAAATCTGTTTGACTATCTGACAAATAGTTACAGAAACATTTTGCATATTTACCCATCTTCTGAAAGAAACATATTGCTATGCAACAAAAATGTGTTTACTGTGAAATGACAGAGACAGTCGCGCTTAGAACATACTTGAAAGAGTTGCATTTTGTAAGCAGCTCATTCGCCTAGGAACACAAGAGCCTAAGCCAAAGGCACAGCATCAAGGGATAAAAGACACCCGTTGGGATCAGTCTCCATTAACCCTAGGTTTGTATGGGTTTCTTTTCCTCCCGGGACTGCGCAGTTGTTTAACTATTAAAATCAGTTCGCGAAATCACTCCGCATCCTTTACTGCATGGAGAGGAACCACCTTGCCACCAGATTAGTTGAAATTCCTCTTGAACGGATGTTGCTAAATTTATGCAACTTTGTTCTATCACCAGCAACTTATATTTCTATCGCTTCGTGCAAAATAAACCCGTTCTCACTTATGGGGTAGTGCTCCTTCTCAGTTACAGCCTGAGACCTGCTGGTTTCTTACTTAGTTATCCCAATAGCTGGTTGGCATTCATATTCATTTTTTCTCAGCCAAGCTGTGCCTCAGAGAGGCATCAAACTGGAGCCAAATTGATGTAGCAGATTCAAATCTCAACCTTGTTAGTGAAGAGAACGCCACGAGTTTAAAAAGTGTCAGACCTTTGAGAGTGAAGAATAAGGTGCTGGAAGAGAAAACTTTCAAACTCAGCAAGATGACGACTTGTGAGTTAAAAAGCTCTGAGTAGCTAAATGAAAGATGTCCTCAAGCACTCATGATAGGAGAATGGTAAATGTAGTTATTGTAATGTATTAAACAAAGGAAACGATTTGCTTATGTAGTTACATGACTGAAATCCTTTCCCCAAGTCAATACTCTGAACTTCTACATGGGAAAGGAGGCTTTGGAACCCCAGCTACCAAGTTTCGATTACATTTAGTTAGGGTGATAGTAAACATGGATTTGTGAGCAAACAAACCAGAGAGTGTCACCTCCAGATAGCTCTGTCAGGTCATGTCTGGGTTTACAACTCAAAGTCGTCACCCATTCTAGGCAGCTGTGTAGCAGCTTCTCTAATTTCCTTATGTTTTTGTGGAAAATGCCAGATTTTTCTGTGAGTTGCAACGCAAGAGGTTAAAATTCCCTGTTGATTTGATTGTACAACCCATGGGCTTGAAAATTTGAACTTAAAAATAGAAAGCTCTTTTAGATATTATTCTTCCAGGAAGCTTCTGTATTTCTCAGTGGTGCTTTCTGCTATCTTCGCTCTGTATCTTCAGAAGTGACTCTAGAGCTGCTTGAAGCTAAATCAGGTCTAAGCAGGTAGAGTACTGCAGTGGTAGCCTGTGTATGTCAACACCAAAGAAGGTAAGAAATGGCAGGTTAACATTGCCACAAGAATTATTCATGTTGGCATGGGCACAACTCTCTGACAACACACAGAAACGCTGCAGCGTGATCATCTCTGGAGACATGTGGGAACAAAACAAACTGGTAGGTATTACTAGTAACAAGATATTGACAGCACTCGCTTTTTGGGCACAGGGATAATCAACTGGATTACCTTCCACTTCCTTTACAGTTGTGTTTTCCCAAGATTCAAGGTCATCTCTGTCAACTTGGTTGGTTTTAGGTTGGACTGGATGATCTTTAAGGTCTTTTCCAGCCTCATCAGTACTGGGAGACTGTGATAACAGGGATTTTTTGGTCTCTAATATTGGCACAGCCGTGTATCTTACAACTGTATAGCCAGTCTATCTTATAACTGATCTATCTATAAAGCATAAGCTTTAGATATTTAAAACAAGAAAAAACACAGGTAATCTAAGTTTAGTCTAAGGAAGCTAATTATTGCCTTTGTTACCAGTAGCACCGGTGCCCCAAGGTGCTTTCTTTCTCTGTTTGTGGGGTACACGTTGTCCGCACCAGCAGTGCTATAGGAAATGAAATTCTTGCTGAGAGACATTTCATTTCCAGCAAATATTGAAACTTTACAGATGCTTGCCTGCAGCTGTACAGAAAAGACAAACAGCCTCCAGACAAGCCAGCCCCACAGAGCTTTTAGCTTGCATAGTCTTAGCAAGAGATATGAATATCTATGCAGATGGAAAATGAGAGCTAGGATGAGACATTAATAGAATCCACTGGGAATTGGGGTCCTGATGTTGCCAGAAGCGAAGTCTCTTCAACTTGCCACGCAGTGGGAAAGAAGTGAGGGTGCACAAGATTCTGAGGCCACAGAGAACAGGCTACATCAAGGCATCATCTCAGCAGCATTACAGGCTGGAAGGAATCAAGAGGATTGTACGAGTACCTGTAGGAATAACGTGTGGAAAGAAAACAAGAAGGAAAGCCTGTTCTGTCACAAAATGTCCTAGCTATGCTACAGATGAAATTTTGCTTCTGTAGAGAGCTGTGTGTTTGTATTCCAGAGGAGATTTTGGCCCTGGAAATTTTCCTGGTGTGGATGGAAAGCAGAAATACCCTAATGCAGTAAGGTAGGACCTCGGCTTTATTTCATTTCCACTGGCTGAACTTGGTGTAATGTCCTTGTCAGCTTCCCCTCCTCCTGGGGATTTAGCTGCTGGGATACGGGAACACAATGCAATGAGGCAGCCCCTGCCAGGGCACTGTGATGTCCTGTGACTCCCTAGGGTCCAGGAGCTTTGGGGTTCCCTATGGTGGTTGATAGGTCAGGGCCTGGCATCTGGACGCATCCCACCTCTCCAGGCAGTAACAAGGCAGTCAAAAGACATGAGGGACTGCTTCAGCCAGACACAGGGCTACAGTCTGGGGATAGGACTAGATCCCCAGATGAGGTCAGGATTAGCCTGTGGAAGGAACAGGGGTCAGATCCAGCCCCTGCCTATCACTACAGGCTTGATCAATGCCCATCTGCCAGACCCAACCATGGTGCCCATAAGAGACCCACTGTCCCCGCCAGCGCTGCCCCTGATATTTTTGTCTTTCCCTTGTGGCAATAAAACTCAAGGGGTTACACAGGGTGCTTAAAAGTCATAACTTGCAACTCAGAATTCCTCTTCTCTCTTCTTTCATAACTGTAGGGTCTTATCCAACCACTACCACCATGTCCAGCCATCCTGCTTGCCTCTGCATCTCTTCTTATTTCTGAAGCATGCTTACAGCACAAAGATCCTCCAGAGCACTCAGCAAAAGGTAAAGAGCTTCTGCCCACCCTTGACTTTCAGTAATGCCATGTTTCCAAACCCCCACAGCCCATGCTGCAGCAACCTAAGGGAAAGGAATGCACCAGGAAACTTTCTGCTCTCTGCCGAGTATGGGCTGCTGAACTTCTAACCTCTAATCTGGGGTGGGGATTTGGTAGATAGACTCCAGTTTGGACACAGGAGGTTAAAATGCTTTGAGGAACAGGACTGTCCATTTGTGGCCAGTGAGTACTAGAACTAATCTCCAGCTATAGCTATGTAAAGGGTAGAAATGATGAGATCAGGTGTTCCCTTGTGTTACACTTTCATCCTCTTCCTATGACTGGTAAGGCCATGGGCAGTAGGGGTAATCTCTCTTCTGCATGCAGAAAACACCTCACTGAAACAACTTAATTTATTCTGACAGAAATACCTTCCTTTTTCTAGAAAATCAAGCGTGTGGTGGATGAGTAAGCGGAAAAGGAGGGTTTGCCTTGGTTTTAGTATACTGCAATGAAATTCACTGCTGTACCAGAACTAATGTCACAAGGATTGCCTCATGTCACAGGGGTCCCAGGTAAGTGCAAATGTTGGGTGAATATTGTGCCATCTTTGCTGTGAAGCAGAATCACTGTTTTTAGAAAGCTGAAAACGAGCTCTTCTACAAAAGGGTGGGTTTTCCTCCCTTGCAAGTATCATACATTTTGACACGTCGGAAGTTGAAAAGAAAAAAGGACTTGTACATCAGGAATATATAACTCCGTTATGTAATTTCTGCTGCAAGAACATTCTATATGTCAAGAATATGCTATTCATCTCTTGGGTGACAAGAGGAGAAGAGTTCCTCAGTTGAGTTGGAAATAACCCAGTGGAAGGTTTCTTCACTGAAGTTGCAGTCAAACAGGTATTTTGTTTGCAGAGTGGAACGAAGCCGGCTTGGAAGCTGTGTTACTTTCCTGCAGTGCTCCCTGACTCTGTGCAATATGCTTGTAGCAAGCAGGCTTTTGGCTTCTCTGCATAACAATGGGTGGAAGATTTTGTGGCCCCAGATCCATCACCTCCTCTGTGGCCAGGAATATTCATAGTTTACATGATGCCTATTTCTCTCTTAGGGATAATTTGGAATTGTTCAATATGGAAAACAAAGCAATTTTGAAACCATTCCAAATATCTACTACTCATCCAACCTCTTAGAATTCTTTGGTGCTGTTATTTCTTAAGCACAGACTCAGTGGTCCAAGCTAACCTACGTTGTGGTGAGCTGGTTTTCAGCGTGCCTTCGAACTGCCGTGTGTGTGTAACCCTGTGTGTGTGTGTGCTCACCTACAAATATCATCCTGTTTGGTGTGTGAGCATCAACAAGTGTAATTCATCCTGTCACCTCGGTGAGAAGCTGCAGTAAATTAGGTGTAAAACCCTATTGGATAAATACATTTGGTGCTATAAAATTTTATCACCTGCAGAGGCTTCAGGAATACACATACAGTGTAGACAGCGTTGCACCAACCTGAACTGTGTTCCTGTGGCTCTTCCTTTATCCTCTGGTTATTTGTTCAGGGCTGCCGTGTTGCTGCTGCTTGTCTGCGTATTGATGTGGTCGGTTCCATGCAGAGCATTTGCTTGTGTCTAACTTTGTTTGCAAAGACTATTTCAGAGGGGGTGGGGGTGTGAAAGGAAGAGAGAGAGATAATATTTTTAATTAGTTTTGTGTAGGCAGGAGGGAAAGGACAGCTGTACCTTGCAAACCTATCTAATCTTTATACATTTTTCTTGTGATCTCAAGCAGCAAATAGACCAATCATAACAGTCTAATAGCTTTATTTCTGCTGGTTTTGGAAGACTTGGCAATGCTAAGCACCGTTACGATTCCTTATTGTTGTTTCTTCTTGACATTCCCTGTCCTTGACATCTCCTTTCCCTTGAATCGATGATGACTGCCATCTTAGCCCTCAGGCTTCTCCACGGCTGCTTTCAACTGAGCTAGCCTCATCCATTATTTCTTGCTGCCCTACTTTTGCCCCTCACCACCCCCTCTTTTAAAGTCTATGGCATCTTGAATTCAGCTTGCACGCGTGGCTGTTGCGGATAGCTTTTTTGAAAGGCAGGAGGTTTGCACACCCGGCTGACTCTCTGGTGGAATTCTCTTTGCTCTGGTGCACGGTGTCGGTAGGCTGCTGAGGGGGGCTGGCTGCAACCAGGCTGCACCCCTTCTGCGTGGTTTAACACAAAATGGTAGCTCAAGAGAAGCGCGTTCGCATGCCTGGAGAAGACATTTAAATATGAAATTGGACAAGTCGTAGTAGCAGTGCAGTTTCTCAACGGATACGGCTATCGTGAGGTAATCGCACCCATGGGGGATTAAAAGGACTCATTTATTCTCGGTGCTTGATCAGACCCAAAGGACATGATTATCCCATGCCAGTAGTCATATTTCTTGTTATATCTTATTGCTTAATTGCAGCATCTTACCAAAGGGGAAAAAAAGACCCAAAAAAAGACCAAAAAACGGCAAAAAATAGAGATCAGGTGGGATAGGACTGAAATAATCATGAGAGCGCGTGAGGGTGTCGGAGCTGTTAGCTATGGGTATTAATTGACCCTTCTCAGAGAAAATCCACAGAGGCTTGCTTTCAAGAGTCAGATTCCCCCTGCTTCTCACACAAACAGATACGCGGTATAGTCTCTCTCTTGGTATCTCGTGCACCGCTCCAGGCCCTTGATGTCAAATTATACCAGCTGAGAATGTAGGATAAGAACAGCCGTAGGCTTTCCTCCGGTCCTCAAGACATTTCAAATCTATACTTTCCTGATTAGTATAATTCCCTGTTTCATCAGGAGCACAAATATTTTTTCCCTCCTGGTCTCCAAACGGGAAAGTGTTGCAGCAGTACATGAAAAGCCTTAGCAACGGAACCGGGAAAACAGAGAGAATTCACCTGGGAGTCCAAAACTCTAAGTGATATTTACTTTTTCCATTGTGAGAAACATTTAAACAATTCCTTAACATTTATAACTGCGGATCTATTTGAAATAATTGAAACGGAAACGTTCAAAGAAATTACATTTTGCTAATCCATTTACACCGGTATAAATTGCTTCTCATAGCCAACTGCCAGGCTGGCTGTTTTATTTAATAACTTTAATGTTGAGGTTCCCTGAGGCAAGGAGACAGTTATCCCTCCAACTGGAGAAGGTTTTACTGGAGTGTCCCCTGGCTATTGTCCAGGGACTCTGAAGGAGCTCGGCTCACAGGTTGACTTGCATTCCCTGTCTATGATAAAATATAGCTGTTATCATTTTTAATGCAAACTAATTCAAAGTGAAAGATAAAAAGGCATAAACAACGCATCCTAGCGAGTCTGTTTTGTTATTATACCATTGTGGCTAGGTGGCTAATAATTTAGCGTAGTAAAATATGGTGTTTGCTAGATTTTGAGAGCCTGGGACCATAGTTAGGACCTTAGTCCCCAGCAGAATCACATTTCAAATTTAAAGGGCTTTCAGAAAGAAATGAAGTCTAGAATGATAACTCACAAGCGCCGTCGTTCGATAGTCATTGTTCTGTATAACTGTATCTATAGCGTTCATTCCCCCACTCAGTAGCATCATGGAAGATAGATAATTCCTTCTCTCTTGTGTTTGTGCTGAGTTGTATCAGACTGGTTTCTTTTCAGGCTACGATCTCTTTTTCTTTTGCTGTCCATGTAGGAGCAGGCACTCAGTGTGGGGACTATTAGGATCCCAACTGTTTTCCTCACCGTGAACTCTGCAACACCCTCGGTCTCTTTTGCTCATTGTACGAAGGACAGCATTAGATCCAGGGTTGACCCCTCTCACTTGAGCATGCTGCTAACCACTTCACTATGAGATGTGCTGGAGGAAGCCTGGGTTTCTCCAAAGATTGAAAAGTCACTGATGTAAAGGAATCCACTTTTCAGTAGTAAGGCTGCATTCCCCTACAGGTTCCAATGCTGTACCACTTATTTTTGCTGAGGTTTAAAAGAACAGACACTTTCTCATCAAGGGAAAGGCTGCAGAAAGCCCTTTTTTTAAGTCTCAAAAATAGAACAGTAAGAAATTAGCAAACTGTGCTAAAATGTATGGAATCCATGGTTTTGATTCAAAATACTTCACCCCTTATTGAAAACAGCAGAGACATTACTGGCCATGCTTGCGTTTTCAAATGGTATCAATAACTGCTAACCATCTACCAATCATATCGGATCATGACTGCTTATTTTGATTACTCCTCTCAAGGAAATACATTTTTGTTTTCAGGAAAGTTGCCCTGAGGCAAAGACTTGAAATTGTTCTCAAGCAGATACTATAATTAAGGATTGATCTGCACAGCAGGGAGAAGTTGGATGAATCAGAAACTGACATTTCTTTCTTTTCACTTTTTCCTTATGTCTGAAAGTCTGGATTCCTCCCAACGAGCATGAGACACTTAACCGGGTGGAAGATGTAGAGTTAGAAGCTTGGATGTCTTTGATTGTCAAGGGTTGTCGAAGACAGACAGGTATCTCGAGCTGACAATTTATTCTATATCTTGGCATTGATTTTAGCAGAAGCCTAGGGCAAATATTCTCCTGACTTAGACACCTCAAGCACGTGCTTGAGGTTGAAGTGGGATTTGGGGTTTTTTTAGTATATACTATCTGTGCTCAATTGACTGACGGAGGAACAGCAATAAATATTCACATAGCAAATCTATAGCCACGGAAGGAAGTGTTTGGCTCGGCTTCAATACCTCCTCTCCTTTAAGCTTACTTTTGGAGTAAGAATTGCTCAGCAATTGGATTGCCCAACAAAGGGATGAAGCTTTCACTTAAATATCTCCAGTCTGATCCTAGCCCTAAATCAAATGTCATGAATAAATGAGTTCATTGTTCAGTCAAAACTTTTCCTCAGGTAATAGTATTTCCATGTTCAGGGATACATAGACAGATGTGTATCTTGTGCTTTATTCTTCATGCTACAGTATAAAATAGTAGCTGAAGAAGTTAATCCACTTTTCCATGCATGATAATTGTCTTTCTGAAGCATTATTTCCATAAGAAATCCAAATTACAGCTAATGAGCTACGTGCATTGAGAAAACTAGAAGTCTTTCAAAATAGTCACCGATTGAGATGACTTTAAAAGACACGTCCCAAAGCAGCAAAAAAAAAAGGCTTGGCTATGTGTGGCCTGTTGAGCTCTTTTTCGTGCTACATGAAACGATCTATCAATTATATATAATCACCCTGTCACATGCAACAATACAATGCAAAAGGTCATAAAATAACAGCACAGACTATCATAAATAATGCTTACGCAGCTTATCTGACCCGAGACCGAGGTGATCAACAGAGAGATACAAGTCATTATCTACAGAAGCCTATGAGATTCATTTTGTTTACAATGAAGATAAGTCTCAAAGTAAACGGGAATTTCATCCAGGACTATTCTGTTGACTGACCTGACTCACAGCAGTGAATATCTTTGCTCAGTGAGGCCTCAAACAGCATTAATCTACTTGATAGAGGTGGTGATGTTCTTGGGTAATACAGCTGCATACTGAACTTTATAAAACCGGTTTGTTTTGAGTCAGTGTAACTAAGCAGGCATTTCCCTTTAATATTTTTATGATGCTATGAGTATTGATCATTTCAAACTACACTAAATCTGCCAAGGAAGAAGATTTGTGAAGAACAGACTTTACTCGGAATGAGGAGACATTATCTCTAATGGGCTTCTCACAGGACATGGAGGGAGGAACTCGGTTTATAACTCTGAAATCAAGGTATCCTGAACTCCCAGTAGTGAATGCAGAGAAGCACAAAGGTTTAGTGTTGCCTGGCTGACATTGATTTAGTAATACATACTATTTAGTAATACGTACTAAACCAATGTCAACTTTTTGGCTGCCTACTCTTGATTTGAAGTCCTGAATCTTCTGCCTTTAAAATGGACCACATTAATGTTATCTACCAAGGCAGAGAATTTACTTATGAGCTTATTAGTCAGAAAATGGAAATGATGGCTTAGCTTTGTTGGGTAACAGTTCAGTGTTTGGCCAAGCCTTCACTCGTATCTTCATTATGCAGTTTTCCTCTGGTGGTGCTTCTCCTTTGGCAAGGCAAAGTTCTTTGCACTTTCCAGTTACAGATGGGTCTTCATGTTCATTTGTTCTGTTTGTTAGGGCTCTTGGATAGACTCAAAAATTTCCACAATTCTTGCTTAAGTGGATGTTTAGGGACAGAATTCCCCCCCTGTACTTGTTCCTGGTGAGGTCTCCCCTCGAGTCCTGGGGGCAGTTCTGGGCCCCTTTCTACAAGAAAGAGATTGAGGGGATGGAGCAGGTCCAGAGGAGCAATGAAGCTGGGGAAGGGACTGGAGGGAAATTCTGGTCATGAGGAGAGGCTGAGGAAGCTGTAGTTGTTCAGCTTGGAGAAAAGGAGTCTCAGGGGGGACCTTATAACTCTGTAACTACCTGCAGGGAAGTTTTAGAGAGGTGGGGGTCAGTCTCTTCTCCCAGGAACCAGTGATAGGACATGAGGGCAGTGCCTGAAGCTGTGCCAGGGTAGGGTTAGGTTGGATGTTAGGAAGCCCTTTGTCATGCAAAGGGTGATCAGACACTGGAATGGACTGCCCAGGGAGGTGGTGGAGTGCCCATCCCTGGAAGTGCTTAAGGACACACTGGATGTGGCCCTTAGTGCCCTGGTCTAGCTGATGTGGTGATGTCAGGTCTTAGGCTGGGCTTGATGTTCTTGGAGGTCTTTCCCAGCCTCAATAATTCTGTGATGTTGTGATTCTGATTCTGTTACACATAATATGACTTCAGCCAGTCAAGGGAAGCAGTCTGCAGTCTAGGGCTTTGGGGTGTGACCCTGCATAGAACAACTACACTACTGGAGTGACAGTAGGAGCAGTGTGATGCATGTTTTTCTAGAATCCAAACCTCAATAACCTGATGGGAGAAATTTTCCTGCACATTGTGCTCCTCGCTGTCTGACAGAGAACCTGGAGCCAAGGCTCAGCAGACTGCCATTCAGAAGGGTGTTTACTCAATTGCCATTTTTCAGTGCAAGGGTTTGGGGGTGATTTCCAGTGCAGGAAGCCTTTCAGCCTGTCACCAGTTGGCCACAATGACCAGGTCTGTGAAGAATTAACTAATTAATTTAGTTAGAGTGTTAATGAGCTGCATCAAAACCAAGGAGGGGTCATTTACCACTCAATGAGTCAGAAGTGAAAGGAGACAGGCCTGATTTGGGGAAAACCAAACCACATTTAATTGAAGCAGCATAAAAAAACCTAACCCCAGAACACATGGAGAGCACCACAAAGTTCGCAAGTGCCTTTCCCTCCAGGGAAAACTCCAGTGAAAAAGTATATGTCCACGTGGCATCCTCCCCTCCAAAGGAAATGAGTCCTCCGTGATCTTCCTCCGTCTAGCGTTGGGGTTTTCCCCACGCTGGGGGATATCCCAGCACCTGACCACTCCAGCCTGGTTTTTCCTTCCTCAGAGCCAACAGTTCCTCTACAGGTAAGTCAAGTTGCATGCTCCATGCCCTCAGGGACAGTCCCCTGCTTTGGTGTGGTGTCTCCCCCTGGCTCCAGGCAGATCCTTTTCCTCCACACATTCCACCATAGTTTGGCAGGGACTCTTCTCTGTTGATCTCTGAGGTTTCCACGCAGGCTCTCCTCCATCAGCATGGTCCAGGGTAGAATAGCTGCCGTGGTGTGCCTAGCCTAGTGACTGCATGGCTTGCTCTCAGAACAAAAGGCCCAAACCAACAGGAAACTTGATGCAAAGGTTTCCTTCTCCCCCAAATATCATCATAATAAGGTTTTTTGTAGTTGTCACTATAAAAATATTTATTTGTACTGAATTAATCTTACTAGAATCTCTAGTAGTTGTAGCCCTTTTAACTAACCTCTAGATAAATGCATATGCAAGGGACTTTGTGTGGTTCTGTTTCCTAAGATGCTCTTTTAGTCACTGTCTGTGATAAGAGCAGAAAGAGGTTACATAGGACTAAGATTGATCGTCATTCTAATATCTTATTTTTATTACTTGGGGGATCAGCCTCACCCAATATATTTTCTAAGCATGATCTGCACAGCAATTCCTGGGGTTTTTTGTCCATTTGTTTTTGGAATGAGGAAAAAGGAAGCCAAAGTTATGGTACTCACTATGAAATCCTTCTCTTGATAAAGTTTTTCAATTCCTTTTTACTTAACCCATGCTGATAAGGGGAGAAATCCAACTCACTCTGCCTGAACATCAGATTTCCCTGCAAGCCACTTCCAGTGAACAAAGGTATGGTGATGTGGTGGTGACAGCTTCAACCAAGGCCTTATTTGAAATGATTCTATAATCAGAGGCCAGAAGAGGCTCTTTCTGAGGATGCTTTTTGTTTGGAAGTCCCTTTGGGTCAGTTATCTGTTGAAGATTCTTATCTAATCCACAGGAAGAAACTAATAGAGAAGAGGCTGTGAATCACAGCATGCTTAGAAGGAAGGTTATATTTGCTATTCCCCTTAGAAATGAGTTCCTTTCCCTTTGGAAGCCTTTAGCAGACAACATTTAAGTCTGTACTCAGTCACTTCAGAGCAGGCAGCTGTGTCCAATTGGTAGGAGAAATGATGATCATCTTAGCTAACACGTTCTGACACAGTTAATAACCCAAATGAAGAAAGACCCAAGGTGACTTACTAGCTGTGTATTGTCACACCAAATATATGAATCAGAAAAGCTTTGCTTGTGGAGCAGCTTGCAATTCATCATTCTGCTGGACCCAGCAACCTTGGTCTCATCAAAAAAGAAAGGAATCTCTTGGACTAGGTGAAGGATCTTGCTTGAATTTTCATAATGCAAATGCATGCTGACTTCTTGCTGTACAGAAATCAATAGAAGGGAATATTCCACTTCCTCTGGTGTGGAAGCCAGGGAAGGAAGGAGGACAAAAAAGACTAGGACGCTTGTTTTCTCAGTGCTCCCTGTGACATGGGTATGTGAAAGGTGACTGAGAGCTCACCTGTGAAACCAGGCAAGAGTCATGGGGAAATTGTGAGAAAACACGTGCCCAGCTGAAGGTCTTAACGTTTGTGGCTACTAAAAGCTTTCCCAGGTGGTTTTGTAGGCCATAAAACAACTGTAGAAGCCATCTGCTTCTGGAGCTGTGTGGTCAGAAATAGAACTCTTCCTTGTTGCCTCTTTGTTATTGCTCCAAAAACTGGTACTAGAAAGAAATCAAGCTGGCTCTGGTGGGTTTAATTCTTGGGTTTGGGTTTTCTTTTAGTGGCAGTGTTTTTTCCCTTTGTTTTGAGCTTAGTGGGCATTGTGGTGGGGTTTTTTAGAGGGGTGGTGCTTGTGGGATGTGTATGAAGGAAGACTTCCCTAAAAATGTCTACTTCCAAGAGAAATTTCAAAAATGTTTATTATTATTAAGCAAAGATTTGTGCAGAGTAAAATGATGCTGACTTAACCTATTGCCTAAATCTGTATTTTCAAGGTCAGCTCTTCTCTCTCCTCCCTAAACCTGAGAACTATTTCTGTTTTTCAGTGTTTCCTTAGCTACTTGAAAGAGGGAGTTTGAAGTCAGTGAAATTATCACTTCTAAGGAGAAAGAGAAATCCCACTTAAAATAGGTGAGGGCAGACAAATGTAAAATATACTGATTTCTCAAACACTTCAGGATAAAATATATTTGCTCCAACAGAAAGTCAGAGAAACTCAGTGCAAGCTGCTCCATGCAGTTTTAATTTGCTCAGATTTGGACCAACTTTGTTGCCCTTGGAGGAAATGGGACTTTTCTCTGTATCTTTACTGGAAGCAGGGTTTAATCTACTGCTTAACAGTAACAGCTTATCAACTAGAATTCTCTTTCTATGTTTCTGCAAGAATCACCAAATCCTTAGGGATCAGAAGGGACCTAGAGGAAATCATCCAGTCCAACCCCCCTGCCACAGCAGGATCACCCAGACCAAGTGGCACAGGAACACAGCCAGGCGGGGCTGGAACGTCTCCAGAGAAGGAGACTCCACAACCCCCCAGGCAGAAACTCAAGAAATGTTGTACTTTTGATGGATTGATTCTCTTGGCCAAAATATGAGCAGCACTGGGTCAGCTTACGGCTCTCTACGGGACACTGGTGTACAAATGTGGAGTGGTTGGTACTGCCTGTGTTACTCTCTGGCTAAGAGTGTCTGTCTCCTGAGATGTGAGGCTGTGAGATTTCTAAAGCACAGAAGATACATTAATGCACAGGAGTAAGACAGTTCATGCAGCCTGCTCACTGTCCTGGCATCTCAAGAGTACTGGTTTGTTAGAGCTTTGCAGCTGACCTTCAAGTATCCCTTGAGCCTTTAAATAAAGCCTTTAATAAATAGAGCCTTTAAATAAAGGGAGTTCAAGAACTCCCTTCCTTAGATGTTGTTTTGCCATGTCTTGACCCCGAGTAACTTTACAGAACTGTTTCAGGATTAACAAAGCAAACAAGAAGGCAATGTCAATGATTTGGATGCTGCTAATATTAGAGTTGTCTGGGCTAATTGGAATACAGAGCATGCTGCTCAAGGAAGTAATTTTCCATGATTCGGGGTTAAAATAGAAAGAAAAGCAAAATACATTGGCGTGTTTAAGACAACATGCAGGGGGATTGGACCGGATGATCTTTCCGGGTCGCTTCCAATCCGTAATGTTCTGTGACATGGACTAGGTGATCCTGCTGTGGCAGGGAGATCAGACTGGATGATCTTTCAAGGTCCCTTCTGATCCCTAATGATTCTGTGATTCTAAACCGAATGGCTAACCTGATTCTAACATATGCTCTTCATTCTGTAAGAGATAATTTCCTAGAATCTGTAGCAAAATTAGTGAGCGTTGAAATCCTTAACCTACAGACATTTCTTACATAGTTGGGAGAGTTAAGGGTTTGCTGCCGTTGTAAAAGCTGACCTAGGGAAATCTAGATGTCAGTGAGTGTTCTTAAATGGTAAAGGTAACATTTGGGGCTCTAGGACAGAAAGAAATTATCCTTAAATAAGGCACATTGTGTCTTCAGACAGCGATGAGAGATGTTTCTGCTGCCGTTTGCTAACAGGTTTGTACATAGTGGCTATGTTTTGATTTGTGCATCAGACAACTAGAAAGATGTCTATTTTTCAGGAACAAAAGGCATCAACATTTTATTGCAATTCTATCTACTTTTTTTTCCCCACAGCTGTTTTGGTGTGAAGTTATTGAGTAAATGTGTTACTCTCAGGTATTTTATTTACTTGTTGGAGTGCTGTTTGGTAAGCACCGTGATGGTTGGGTTTTGCTAAGTACTGTGTAAATAATATATGTGTTATTACTTTAGACATCAGGCCTGCATAAAAATTAATTATTTGGATATCAAAAACTGGACCTAGCAACAAAAACAGCAAAAAAATTATCTCAATGCTAGATTGGTGAGCTTTCTTACCAATTCTTTACACTATGCATACTTCTATGGTGTTTTTTCATACAGCCATTTAAATATTTTAGCTGTGTTTTTCACACATAACCTTTCATCGCCTGGGTCTGAGCTGCTTCTGAGTTAGTGGAGGTTTATGCCAGAGCGATGCCATTTACTAAGTTCCATATGGAGTTATGTGCATTTTCAAAAGTCAAATCAGTAGACTGCCTGGGCACCTCTGCTGGGACGGTGTCTTGCCACAGTAAAGAGCACAGACCGCTTGACCTGTGGTAGCTTTGGTTTGTCTGGCTGCTGAATTTCAAAACATCTTCCATCCCCCTGGAGATTCAGGGTGTTTATTCCTCTAAAACTTTGTTCCTCAGCCCCAACCCCCTGCTTTTCACCCAACACTTTATTGTGTGGTGATGCACATCTGCCTGATCTTGTGTCAGTACTTTCTTTTGTCGGCTGCATGTCCACCAGTGAAGTCACCACCAGTGAAGTCACCACATAAAACACTAAAAAAATGGCAAAACAATTACAGAAAATCTCACTAAATGTTGGCTTTGCTGAAATAAATCTATCTTTGCCTTGCCAGCACTTTACAGATGTCTAATCCAAACAGACTTTGAACTCCCTTGGGAAATCTGTCAAAATGCCACACAGTGAATGCGTTTTCACGTCTGTCCTGTGAAGATGAAGTTTTTGGGATGATCTAATGACAGCAGTGTAATTTAGCAGTTAACTTAGAGCAAATTTTTAAATTCTCTCTGAGTTTCAGAGTTCATTTATTAAATGAAAAATGCTCTGCCTGGTTTTGGACAGTGTAATTAAAGAATCTTAGTGCAGTATTTTACTCTTATGCAAGTTAAAAAGAGAAGAAAAAGTGGAACTATATAAAGTTCTACTTCAGAAGGATGAAAAAAACCCATCAAAGCAGGTTTCTAGATCAGTTACCCTGTACTGGTAATTCAAATTAGGAAAACTTTTGGAAGCTTTCATCTTACAATGTGCTAAAGGAGTGATCCTTTCTTGGGAATCTATTGATTAAGTAAGAAAATTAGAAAACTTTTGTTTAGAACACACAGGTAAAACACAGTTTTACTGTGATTTCCACAGATCTGAACAGGGATGGACTTACATTTGTTACTACTCTGTGTTCCCCTGCAATAATATTGACTCCTGTCTGTCTGCCATTGCAGAGCATGGTTTTTAAAGTACACGCAGTAAGTAATGTGATGCCAATGTACAATGCTGATACAGACTTTTTAAGTTTAAGTCTTGATCATGAACTCTTTGTGCTGCTACTTGTAACTTTGCTACAAGCTTCCATAAAGACCTTTCTGTCTGTCATTCACTTACTCTCATGGGGGTTGACCAGAGGGAGAATATCCCATCAAACTTGCCTTCACTATCGTGGTGAATATCACAGGAAAGCAGTATAGATCAAATCAAGGCATTTATAGTAACTTCTGATTTCATCTTCAGCATGGGAAACGTTTGTGTGACTATCGTTTTCATTGTTTACATAGGAGGCTCAGATTTGGGCTTCACTGGTTCCTTTAGACACTGTAAAGGAGTGATGCTCCACGTGCAATCAGTGACAATAACAGAGCTGACCCCACTGTCACTCTTGGAATTGGGTTGCACTGCATCACAGTGCTACAATCCCTCCTTTGTGCCTGTGAGTTCAGCCTCCAGCTCACTTGGAGCTTTTGGCTAGCTTTCGGTATGATGGGCCTCATTCAGTCTCTGAAGTAATGAACTTGTCTGGACTCCTCGGAGGAACGTAAAACCACATCTGGTAGGGCAAACAAGATTTGGCTTCTAATCCCAGGCTCCGCAGACACACTACACTCTCAGGAGATGTAACATATATTGAGAAGCTAGAAAGTGTCATGTTTGTCAATATGTGCTTTGATAAATAGATTCAACCTTAATCTCACACCTTAATCCTACCTCCCATCTCAGATCTGTTGAAGAAAGCATATCTCATTTCACTGGAGCTGGCTAAGCATGGCTGCAAGATTGACTCCAAATATGAGTGTGGGTGTATTTGGAATGTCATCTCTGACGGATGCACACTGATTTTCCAGGTACAGGTGAGTGTCAGAGGAGCTGTAATGTGTATGACGAATCTTCTAGGATTTGAAGGACAGTTTATCTCAAAGCAAGCTTTTTGTCTAGTTGGCATAGTCGAGCAGTGATCAGTGTATACTGTGATCAATGCATGCTATGTTTTGTGCAGTCAGAGAAAACACAGAGCTGTCATAGACCTGAATTTCAGAGCCTGGTTCATCATCTGAAGCTGCAAATAGCACAGTTCTTAACTTCAGAGTTTTCTTTAGTAGTTCTTGAATTTTCTATGGCTGGGGTATAGACCATGCATTCTACTTCCTTGTTGCAGGTGTAAGGTTTTCACTTGTGGCTGGAAAGGACCACAAAACCAGTGATGTGTTTGGTTTGTACTGTCCAGGCAAACCACGTGGTCTTGAATGAACTTTTTAGACTAACTAGTAAAATTTAACAGCTGCCTCCTCTTGGCTTCTGTAAACCCTTGGAGGTCAAGCTGTGTTTCTAGACTGAAATAGCAATGAAAAATCACTCCACCGAGTGGCATCTGTAAGTTTCCTATCCTGCCTAGGAACATGTGACATCTGATTCCTTTAAATCTTGGTGCACACGTGTAGTATTTATCTGTGTGGAGTACACAGATAAAGAGAAACTAAGCATCCATCAGAAAAGATGGAGTAAAGAATAGCCCAGTAATTCAGCAGTGGTACTGATGAACATTGGTGTAATGATTCTAATGATTACAAGCAAAACAAAGTGAAACCTCATAGAGATAGAGGAATAGTTTTCTCTCCTGTGTGCTGAAGTGTATACTCTTGGCTTTAGTTTGCTCAGCCTTTCCTTTTGCCACATCATATCACAAGCAAGGTGTCATGTCAGAACATGCAAGCAGTTTGGGGACTGCGTGTTTCTGTGTTGGTCCATGGTGTGATTGATTTCTTACAGAGTGATGACCAATAAATATTCCTGTCACAGAAACAGACTTGAATTTTCTGGAAAGCGATTAATTGAGCAAGCAGTCAACTAACAGTTGCAGCTGCAAGACACAACTTAGCCTTTTGTTACCCCTAATAACTGTTCTACACTAAACGGTTTTAAATGCTACTGACATAGTTTGCATATCTGAGAAGAATATTCTCCACAGAACACCCCAAATTAACGCTGGCAATTTTTACAAGCATCTTATTACCACGTGAGGAAATTGGCAGAAATGATGGGGGAAGGAACAATCTGGAAGAGGGGAAGTGTAAGGATGTGTTGCCATTCTTCTTTGCCCAGCAATCTGCAGTTATTTTGCAGTTGTTCTGCTCAGTGTCATGAAAAAGAAGAATGGCTTTCATCTACCAGCCATGATCTTGGTGTGCTTCATTATGTCTGACTGGTGATGTGAGAGCACAGGTGGAAAAAGGAGTGACTCTGAGAAATATTCAATTGGCTTGTTACTAAATAAAATATACTCCTTTTCTTTGTGACCACTGTGGCTGCATTCACTTCCTCTATTGTATGAACAACACCCTTAAATAGTATTGCCACCAACAGTTCTGTGTAACACCTGCCTCTTACAAAAGAAATCGAGCATAGCTCTCCCGAAATGCTTTACCAAGGAAGTGAAAGTTCTCAATTTGTTGAATAAAATGTAAGTGGGGTATTGATTTTGAGACAAGAAAGGACACTGGGGACAGGACAAGAGGTCACAGTCTTAAGCTCCATCGAGGGAGGTTTAGACTTGACATTAGGAGAAGGTTTTTCCCTGACAGAGTGATTTGGGTTTGGAATGGGCTGCCCATGGAGGTGGTTGGGTCACTGTCCCTGGAGGTGTTCAAGGTTAGGCTGGATGAAGTGCTGAGTGGCATGAGCTAGATGGCAGATGTTAGGGTTACTTGGTTGGGTTTAGGTTGGACTGGATGGTCTTTAAGGTCTTTTCCAGCCTCATGATTACTGTGAAAAGAATACTGTTGTCTGTCTTTCAGCATGTAGATATGGTGACTATGTTAAAACACATTAAAATTCACTGGGTAAATGTTTGCAATCTCTGAGAGACCATAAAGAGCTGAGAGGGAGAGGTCTATGATAGTAGAACAAGACCTCTTCCCTTCAACACTAACATCTCTTCCTACAGAAATGTAAAGGAAACCATTACTAAGGAGCAACCTAAAAATCAGTTTGGGACCCTTACTGGCAGTTGCTTTGCTTCCATCAGTCATTAACAGTGTGACCGCTCTTCTGTGCTCTACTCCATCCTTACACAAAGTAATTGCAGCTCCTAATTAAATGCTCACTTAAATCTTAAACTAAAGAGCTGAGGAGAAGGACGGGAGCTAGCAGTACATCCCAGAGAGTAGCTCAGTATGGCTTTTGAGACAAAAGAAGACATCTTAATGGAAAGAATACAAGAAAAAAGTCACTAGGAAATAACCAGTTCTTTAAATGATCCCCGATAAACTACCTATTCACTAAATTTCCCCTACAACTATCTGTTTGTTCTGCTTGCTTAATTGGCCTGATAATGACTTGCAAAGAGAAAGTCAGACACTGTTCACATTGACAGTCTGAACAGCATGTGAGAAGGGAGAGTAATTAGCAGAAATACAGGAAAATGTTGTTAGTCTTCCTTTGGTTTATGCCTAAAAACACTTCCAAGAAAGCAACTGTCTACTGCACCTTCTGATTTCTTTATTCTGGGAAACTGATGTTAGAAAAAAAAGGGGAAAATGAAAAAAAGAACAACTCGTGAAGTTGAATAAAGAATGGTTGTGAGAGACAGGGCTAGCAGCTCCTGCTGAACATTTCCAAACAGCTGTAAGGATGCTGACGATTTGTAGGGGATGCTGGAAGGGCAAGGTGCTGGAAGCACACGCAGGGTAATAATTGCTGGATCCTGCGCAACTCCCTGTTCCTCACGGCTGCTGAAAGCATCAGGAAAAAAGTAAGAAACAGCCCTTTCTCATTTCAGTAGTTGAATCCAAGAGAGGTGAGGCTATCTATTTGCCTGAGTGGTAATATGCAGAGGAGCACTGGGAGAGAAAGTCAACCTAACATCTGCCATCTAGCTCATGCCACTCAGCCCTTCATCCAGCCTGACCCTGAACACCTCCAGGGACGGTGACCCAACCACATCCGTGGGCAGCCCGTTCCAAACCTGGATCACTCTGTCAGGGAAAAACCTTTTCCTAATGTCAAGTCTAAACCTGCCCCGATGGAGCTTAAGACTGTGACCCCTTGTCCTGTCTCCAGTGTCAATTGACTTTAACTCTTCAAATGCCCCAACACACAATTGCACACCCCATGTGAAGCTGGCAGCAGTAGGGAACAAACTCCTGGTACTGTCCTCTGCCTGTTGTTAACAGAAGGATTGAGTAGACTGGAGGAGAAGGTACCTGTGCTTTCATGGTTGCTGCATTTCAACCTTTGGCTTTCAAAACTGGCATCTCCTTCACTGTGCTACAAGTCCTTGAGAGAGAGCCACAGTCTTCTGTTCCACGTCTGGTTCTGTCCTGCTCTGTGTTATAAACGGACTCCAAAGCAGACTCTTTGCTTTGTACACTGTCCTTTGAATCCTCTGACTTATGTTCATAAAAGCTGTCTTGGCCTTGCAGTAATGTCGCTCCTCAGCTCTCACTTCCATTCTACTGAGCAGCCAAGGGAAAGATACGCAGCTCTGCAGCCCTGCTCTACCAGCATGCTGTCAAAACCTGCCAACGGTTCTTCACACGACTGAGTTTCCAGCTGACAATGTATGTTTTTAATTTAGCTCACATGGTTATACATGGGCAGGTGAGAAGAGCCCCTTTTCCTTTTTCATTTCTTCTTTTCCCCTGTGCTGGTATATGTATTTCATCTTGTAACTCTTGCTTCGGATTAGAAAGCTGTTGCCTTTGGCACTAAAGCTGCACAGCAGGCTAAGGAAAGGAAAGCTTCCTTTCATTGCCATGTTTTTGAAACTAGAGGAAGTCATCATAGTACTTGAACAAGCAGAGATGAATGAAAACGTTTAATATGATTATGCAAGAGTGAGTTGCTCTATAGTTGCATTCTAGCTGCCACAGGTTTTGCTCCTTGTGATTCCAGTGAACAACATGATTGTCTATTTTCCTCTAAACAGTCTGATTTTGTTGAGGAAAAATCTTGAGGGGTGAATTCGATGGTCACCTGTTTCCCCTCTTCTCGGAGTGTTAGGTTCTAAAACACAGGGCTGAGCTGTAGATCTGGCACTAGCTTTTGCTGCCACTCAACATTTGGTACCTCATGTTTATATATCGCCAAGTCTTTGCACGCAGGAAGGAGACCCAGTCTTCTGGTTTGCTTTCTGTCGTGGTTATGTGTAGAATGAAAAGCTTGTGACAGACCAGAGCAAAGCACTCAGAATGCAGCCACTCAGCAAAATCCCATCACAGAGACAGACTTGAGTTAGCTGAGTGTCAGAAGCAACGCTACCTTGTTAGCTTGGTGTTCTTCCAATTAGCTATCTCTGGACGTGTTGGATTATACACAGCCTTATGGTGTCTATAAATGCTGTGTGTTTCACCCCTGTCAGCCACACAGGTGCTGATTATGATTTGGTGAAGAAGGCTGGCACTAATCTCATCTAATTTTTGATGTTGAAGTGAGAGCTGGCTGAGCTTTTCCTGCCTTGGAGAGGAAAGGTGCACCTAATGTTATTAGCTTTATTTCTGTCTGGGTATAGAACAAAATTACTCCTGGTGTTTTTCAGCAGTGACTACAACTTTTCTATACATTATTTTTATGTAAATATCTTTTTATTCTACTGAAAGTACAGAATTAGAGTTGGAGAATGATTGAGGATGGTCAGGAGCTACTAGTATTGCTTAGTCCAGTCTCTCTATTGAAAGTAGGGTCAACTATAGCATATTTCTCAGTACCATGTCTGGTCAAGTATCTCCAAGGACGAAGACTCAACAGCCTCTCTAGGAGCCTTGTTCCCAGTGTTCAATCACCTTTACAGTAAAAAGAAATTGATTATTATGTTTAAATGCAATGTTATGTATGTCAGCCTATGCCCATTTCCTCTTGTCCTTTCACTGGGCAGCACTGAGTGTCTCCAGCTGTTTTATTCTTATCAGGTATAGCAACACACTGATAAAATCTCCCCTTGAACATTCTTTTCTCCAGGACAAATAGTCTGATGTCTTTTAGCCTTTCTTCATATTCTTCAGCCCAGTAATTGTCTCTGTGGCCCTTCACTGGCCTCTCTCCAGTGTGCCCATGTCTCTCACACTGCAAAGCCCAAAATCTGACACAGCAGTCCAAGTTTGTCCCAACCAGTCCTGAGTACAGAGGGGAAGGATTACATCCCTCAGTCTGCTGGCAGTGGTTTTCCTAATGCATCTCAGGCTGTGTTTGCCCTAAACCCCAAACCTCTTCTGAATATTCTCATAGGTGGGTGCCTCACATGAAAAGGCTTTTTATTATAAAGACGTTTGTCCACAAAGAACCAGTTCCAGCAAAGAACCTTGATTAGTCCTAGTCGCATAAGCAGTGTTTCTCTTACCTATTCTCCAGTACAGGCTTGCCTACCTTCACCCGGACTCAAAGCTTGCCAGAGTGGATCAGAGCTTGCCCTCGTTAGTGCAGTAATTAGCCCATGGTGATAAGACCTATCACTCCGTGTCTTATCAGTGGGGCTTTATGGCTTTTGGACTGGAGCTGACTCATATCTTGGCCAGATCAGAGGATGGATAAAATTAACACTGAACTGTCTGCATGTGTCCAGATAGACGTGTCTTTCTCCTTAGGTTGTAAATAAATTAGGGGAAGGACGATTGGTTACAGTTCCCTACATACAAACCATGACATGCACTTTTCTTATGCAAGAGAAGCTGGTTGTGTATGTTTTCCACTAACCATTCATTCCTGTTTTCCTTCATCATTACCAGAACAATTTATAGGTAAGCACCTGTAGGTTTCTAATTGCTTCTTGTATTGTTTGAGCTCTAACTAAGCAGCAGGTGTAGGTTGCACTAAGCTTATTGAATAAAGTTCTCAGTCGCAGAGAGCACACCACGTGCTTCAGACAGAGAAGAGTTGGTAGGCACAAGACACAGTCTTCCCAGGAATCAGTATTCAGCCATAGAAACCCCAGTGGAAAAGGTGCTTTAGGAATAGCATAAAAGGGCTTTTTATATATATACAAGAATATTTCACAGAAGCTTTCTCAAAAAGGGAAAGTCATGAAGTTTTATCATCAGATATCATTCTGAGCCTCATGTTTCCCTGTTTGGTTTTTTTTCCCTAAGAGATATAAATTAAAACATTATCACTGCAATACTCACAGATGAATCTCTGCAGCATCACTTTGCAGAGATGAAATAAATCCAGACCATTTGAGGGAAAACTCAGCTCTCATAAATAACATCAGCTTATCCACAGATAACAATAGAGGGTGTAATTGGAACCATTTAGTTTCAGGTCACAAATCTTTAGCAGACTGTATGTCAGTTTTATTTTCTGCAGCAACGTCAATTACTGTGGTTTGATATGTTTGGGTTCCCACAACCGGAATAAAATCTGCCAGTTTTTGTGACAATGGAAGTTTTAAACATATATTATTGAAGGAATCTAAATGTTCAATACTTCTTGATGCCAAAAGCCTGCACTCGTGCACTGCCTCACATACAGCAATTAGTGAAATGCTGTAGTCACAACAGCTCAGCTCTTGCAGTGAGCTTGGGTGAGGCAAAGGCTTTCATAGAATCATAGAAGCATTAAGGATCAGAAGGGGCCTTGAAAGATCAGCCAGTCCAATCCCCCTGCCACAGCAGGATCACCTAGACCAAGTCCCACAGGAACACATCCAGGTGGTCTAGGAATTCTCCAGAGAAGGAGACTCCACAACCCCCCTGAGCTGCCTGTTCCAGTGCTCTGTTACCCTCACTGGGAAGAAGTTCCTGCTGATATTGATAGGGAACCTCCTCTGTTCCAGCTGGCACCCAGTGCTCCTTGTCCTCTCCCCAGATGACCTTGAGAAGAGCCTGGCTCCATCCTCCTGACACCCACCCCTTACATATTTATAATAGTAATGAGGTCCCCCCTCAGCCTCCTCTCCTCCAAGCTCAAGAGACCCAGCTCCCTCAGCCTCAGCAGGGAGCTGTTCTACATCCTTCATCATCTTCATTGCTCTACACTGGACACCCTCCAGCAGCTCTGTGCCCTTCTTGAACTGAGGGGCCCAGAACTGGACACAGTACTCCAGATGCAGCCTCACCAGTGCAGAGTAGAGGGGGAGAATAACCTCTCTTGATTTGCTAACCACTCCCTCTCTGAATCCCCCCCAGGATGCTGTTGGCCCTCTTGGCCACGAGAGCATTTCCCACAGGGTTTGCACGTTTCAGCAGGAAGCTGTTGAATGCTTTAGCAGGAAGCTGGTTGAGTCAAACCAACTGTGCTCCAGGCCACGGAGTAGGGGAGCAAAGAGCTGATGCTGATGGTGAAGCTGGTCAGATTTTATGGGCTGTAAGGAAAATGTTTCATTCCCCTCATGCAGCACAGGGACATTGTCAGTGCAGCACATCTTAAATTCTTGGTGGAACGCGAGGAATGGGATGAGCTGTCAGTGTGAGACTCTTGTAGAAGGACAAAATCAGGAACATAGAGATGTGTAAGGGACTGTAAGCTTCCTTTTTACTGGATCAACTGCAGTTTCATCCCTGGCCCATTGGAAGAACCATATGATGTGCAAATGTAAGACGTTCACACAAAGTCTGTCACTCTGACTAATAATTACAGATGTTGGGTTTTTAGACTGTGGAATTGTTAGCACAGGAAGCCATGAAGGCTCTTCTAAGCCTTAAGTTCTGGAGTTTAAAGAGTATCTTCAGTTGCGGGAGTATATGGCTTAGTATTTCTGAGATCTGTGATGAACCTTGATATGGTCTTGGCTTCTGGTGGCGATGGTTTTCCTGGTTTAGTAATACATTGTGTGGTTTTAATCATAGCGACAAAGCCAACCTTTTAGGTTGCTTGTTTTTGATAGACCAGGCTCAGCTCTTGTGCTTCATTAGCTATGAAAACTAAAAGTCCTATTCTTTCAAAAAGAATACATTCAAACATTCCCATTCCTTTTATACACAGGCACTTTCCCCTTGAGAGGGGAGAACTCGGGAAACGGGAATTTTAAGAGCAAGAAATATTATTGTAAAGACTGGAACCGAACTCAGTGACACAGTTATGTATTTGGCAAATGTTTCCACCTTTGAAGCAATATCAGTGGGAGCCTGAGGGAGACCAAGTTTCAGAACATTACAATCACGAACTAACTTTTTAATAATACATGAAGTTGCTTTAATAAATCCTTACGGAAACTGTAACAGCAGCAGTTCATGCCTGGTTTTAGTTAATGACCCATTAACACGTTAGTAAAGCCACCACTAACTGTGATATTTGGCAAGAATCAGTTTCAAAGGGACAATTAATATTCAAATCTGATGTTGACTTATTAACCAATACGTTTTGCAGGCAGTGCTTTCTACCTGGAGCAATGACTGCAGGCTGCAGTGGCAGTGCTGGTAAATCAGTAATTCCACGTGGGTTAATAATTTGTTTTGCTCCAATCAGGCCACAGAAAAAGTACAGACTTGTCCCTCCCCGTGCATGTTATTACTGAGGTAAATTTCTGTGTGGAATGATGCTTTAAAGCAATGTTCCTACTGTGGCTCTTAACTGGACACCTAGAAATCTGAGCTATGCAACAGCAGCAGATATGAAGACCTAGTTTTGCCTAATTAGGTCTGGGAGAAGAACCTTCCATCGGTTCTTTTCTGAGGAGGCCATAAAACAAATAACATAAAAAAAGCATGGCTTCAGCTGAGAAAACAAAACCTATTCCTTTCATATAATTATTTAATAAGCACTTTTTTTATGCATGTGTCCTCTGCACAAAAGGCCAGACCTTCCAGTTGTGAGGTTTATACCCTGTTGCTGCACAACAAGAGGCTCTGAGTCTGCATCTTTATGGCTGTGCCTATTATTGGAGTCAGAGCTCCTTTGGAATGATTAGTATATAGTACGTGCTGCTCTCATTCTGTGTGTATCACACGCTGGTTTTCACCTCAGATAAGGTACAGTCAAAGAAATCCTGCCTGTACTTACAGGGGAGTTGGCAAAGTGTGTGTTGGTACTTCTTGAGGAGCAGGCTCCATGTGCTGGGGTCAGCCTTCATGGAACTGCTGTATTTTGCACATTAGATTTTACATTGGCCAGCAAAATTCCAGATTTATTGATGATGGCCTTCACCTTCATTCCTGCTCCGAATGGAAGGCTATAAATTCCCCAGAGAAACCTTTTCTTATGCTCATACAAAACTGAAAGACTAGAACTTTCTTGGCACATTCATAAGCAAGCCTTGCTGCCTGAGCAATCGCCTGATCTCAGCAGGCTTTCTTCCCTCATTCCTCTCTTCAGTGTGTGTCAGCTTGTGCTGTGTCCAGGTCCCCACGGCCTTCCTATCAGGAGAGCTTCACAGTCTAGCAAATAATGAAACGTTTTTCTCCTCCAGTTCTGCAAGGGAAGTCGCTGTGGTACAGAGACACAGAATGTGCAGCTGAGAGCTACTAGATCTAATCTCTCTTAGGGTTTTGGTCCCGTGCTACTCTTTCAAGTAGTTTGATTTGGTACTTTGATCCCTTTCTCTTGTTAGTAAACAGTATTGTGGTAGGGTTCAGTGCTCAACCATTTCTCTGTGGGGTACAGTTACACTACTACAACCAAATATGAAGCAAGGTCCTTCCCATCTATCACGGGATGACAGATGGTAAAGACATGCCAGTGAGTACTTTCCTGCCTGAGCATGTTCAGGCACAATACAACGTTATGAAGTGGTCAGGTAGTAGCCATTGGAAGCTAGCTACCATTCCGACTGGCATCCTGCCCCAAGTATTTTGGGCAGTCAATTAAAAAGAGTATTCATCTGATGTTGACCCTTGGCATTGTGTTCCTTTGTGGTTTGCGTGCGTGGATGTGTGCTTTTCTGATATTGAACACTTTGACTGTTTGCTAACCAGTATCAAGTGCCTGACTTTTGAACAGCCTACTGACCAAGAGAAAGTGAGTGTGTTCACAGCTCTCTTAGCTATAAGGCACTACCATAACAGCAAGGGCAAATGGAACCCAGATAGCAGCCCAAAGGAAATCTGTCTATGGAGAAACATGTTATGCTGAGTAACACAAAATCCTCTGTATTCCCCTGGAAAATGTATCACAGTGATGATGAGGCTGGAAAAGACCTTCAAGATCATCCAGTCCAACCTAAAACCAACCAAGTCAACCTAAACATCTGACATCTAGATCATAAGATAGATGTAATACACTCATAGCATCAAGGTAAAAAGGTAATGCTGATAAAGGAGACCTTGGTCATGAACCTGTTACTGATCCACCAACAATTTATTACTGAGTTATTGTTAAGTGGATTCTTGCTCTTGATGATTTTTTGTCAATATGAAAACAGAACATGAAATAACTCACCCCAGTGAGGGGTTTCCCACATGCAGTACTGGCTTGAGCTTGCTTCTCTGAAAAGAAAGAGGATGTACTTGGAGTTCTTCCATGCCGAAGGAACTGAGAAGTTCAATCCTGCTGTTTCCTTATTTGCACCATCTCGTGTTTTCAGTTGCTGAGAACCATTATAAAACACTCTGTGGATAGGGATAGTGTTTTATTTCAGGACAATGAAGCCTGCTTTTGTTTAAGGAAGCATTTCTTTAAACATCTGCTCAAGAAGCTGTCTCCTGTCCAAAATGTGTCACCCTATTTCTGAGTCTTCCTTTCTTTTTTTTCCCCACAGATGAAATGTGGTAAGAGACAGCTCCAAAAACCTCGGGACTTCTCTGAGATTATGAAGGGAAGTGGAGCTGGGGCATACTCAGGAAGTCAATTCTGCACTTTAATTTATAGCAGCAATAGCACCTCACACAGTTCCTTGTGACAAAACATCTACTGCTGCCTGTCTGAAATAACTTTCACACATCAGTGACAGCTCTGGGAAAGACTCTGGTCATTCTGTTTCATGCTAAGACAAAGCCTGAAACTAAACTCTGCGTCGGCAGTCACCAGGCAGAAGTGAGAGTGGGGAATTTTCGTTGGGCTTTAGGGTTTGGTTTTTTCATTTCTTCTCCCAGGTTTTGGGTTTTTTTAATGTAGGAAAAATCACATTGCTGCTTCACGGCATCACAGGGAATCGCAGAGTACCAGGTTAGAAGAGACCTCAGTGGTCATCTCGTCCAACTTTTCTTGGTGAAAGCATTGTCTAGACCCCGTGCAGCTGAATCTTACAAGCATCCAATGGGGAAGAATCCACCAGTTCCCTAAGGAGACTATCCAAATTGTGGATTGTTTTCATTGTGAAATCTGTTCCTCGTGCCATATCAGAATGTCTCTAGGAGTAACTTATGCCGTGGAAGCTTCACACAAAGTTCCTCCTAACCCATCTCTGAGCAAGATCAATTGGAATGATGCTGTGTGGTTCCTCACCTGGCTTGAGGCTCTGCTCGAGCTGAGAATTCAAAGTGGTCCCCACACACCGTAAGTTTAACAGGCAGATGAGGTGGTGAGTTAACACAGGCTGTTCTACCTTAAACTTGCTGACACCACCTAGCTTTGATGTTCACCTAATCCAGCTCTGATACTTAGACTGAGCAATTTGGTTGGAGCTTAAGTGAGGCTGGGGCTTGGATAAATGCCAGCTTGCTGATCTTCTGTCTGATGAAAACTGAGGAAAACAACTGGAAGATTTGGCAGAAATGGTATCAGCATCCCTGACTGAGTGTGTGCACCTGCCGCTTGCTGTTCAGGTCTGTAACTCGAGTCTTTCTAAAATTGCACCTGCTCCTTCTGCATGTTTCATTAGAAACTGAGGAGCTGATTGTGTTTTATCATCTACGCAAGCATTTTTTCCCAAATGTAGGATGGCCAGGCTCATCATGAGTCTGTTTGGAACGTCATCCAGCCTGGATGTGGGCAGTGACCCTGGCATAACCTGTCCCATGCTCAGACACATTTATCTAGGCTCAGACATGTTTATCTAGATCCAGACGCTAGATCCCAGATCCTAGATCCCAGGGAGAGGAGGAAAGATGGCAGCCTTGAGCATGAGCGTGGCTGCTGAAAAATCCTCTTGGGGATGGGAAGGGGCTTTGTTCACCTACTAAGTTATTTTTCTTCATGACAAGCTACAGGTTTCAGATGTTACTCTGCCTCTACAGAGTACTTGAATCCAGGAATTATGGCATAATGTTTGAGAGAAGGGGGATAAGTGTAAACAGACAACTAAAGTATGGTGCAATGCATACCAACTAGGGGTATGGGTTAGCCTTCCTTCTCTACTGTCTCATTTCTTCCCCTTTTCCCTGCTGTTCACATTCCATTCTCATAACACGTGTAGTTTAGAACCAAGAATATCTGAGCTAACAGTAATGCGTGGTGTTCATCCTGCTGAAGGAGGAGGTTGAGGTAATTGCAGAGAGCAAACTCATCCCCAGTTTTTTACCTTCAGTAAAATATTAAAATAACTTCTACACGAAGATAACATCTTTGATCAAAGCCTTCATAATGCTACCTCTTAGGACTATCTTTATAACAATAAATATAGTATTAGAGAGGTATATATTGTTGTGCTTGTATATTTAATGACTTCCATGCTTTGAGAAAAAAGAAGTGCTAGGCAGATGACAGAGGAACTTGAGAAAAAGCAACTTTTCCTAAGAAAAATGGTGGGCAGGAAGGCAGTGAGGACTTGGAAGAATCACCTCCTCATTCATGTGAGGAATCACTGTGTTTCGGCACTAAGGCACATTGCTGTACATTCACTACTTGTCTGCGTGAAAGCATCTTCAGCAAAACTTCTACATTAAACAATCAGGCAATCAAGGGTAAAAGTATTTAATAAAAGAATTGACGGTGAAACCATCTGATGAGGTTTTTCTTTCCTTTGCTGGTTTAATTCAGAGAATTTTAAATCAGATCAGGGAAGTACATGTAAAATACCAGGGAAAATGGTTCTGGAGCCCTGCAATCCATCCTATAAAAAAGCAAATGCTATTGTTCAGCAGAAGCCTTGCTAATGTTTTGATGTATTTATTTATAGAAAGAAAGCCAAACCCATGTTTAGAGTCTTAGAGATAATTAATTTGGTGTTTTTACAGTTTGCCTTAATTTGAAAAGTGACAAACTTTGTTTTCCTTTTCTCCTTTCTTTCTCAGCAGCTCAGGTATTATTAATTAATTATTATTAATGAGGAGGCATTACACTGGCTTGCAGGGCTCCTAATGATATTGCCAGAGGAAGGCTTGAGTCAGAGAATTCCACTCAATTTATTTCCAACAAAAATAAATTTTAAATTACTGATTTGAGCATTGAGAAACAGAAAAGACAATAAATTGATCAAGCCTTGAAGGAAACATCTTTCCTCCATTTCCTAAGACTTAAGTTCTTTACAGATACTTCCCACTTCCTAGCCTCCCCTCCCCTTGTTTTGCTTGCAGGTTACACTCATAGATTCATGATTCCTAGAAGGGTTCAGGTTGGAAAGGGACCTTAAAGATCATCTAGTTCCAAACACCCTGCCATGAGCCGGGACACCCCCACTAGACCAGGTTGCTCAGGACCCCATCCAATTTGTCCTTGAACTCTGCCCAGGGATGGGGCATCCACAACCTCCCTGGGCAACCTGGTCCAGTGTCTCACCACCCTCATTGTGAAAAACCTCCTTCTCACTTCCAGTCTAAACCTTCCCTCTTCCAGCTTGAAACCATTTCCCTTGGTCCTACCACTCCAAGCCCTTGGAAACAGCCCCTCCCCAGCTTTCCTGTTGCCCTCTTCAGGTACTGGAAGGCTGCTATAAAGTCTCTTTGGGGGTCTCCTCCAGGCTGAACAGCCCCAACTCTCTCAGCCTGTCCCCATAGGAGAGGTACTCCAGCCCTCCAGTCATCCTTGTGGCCCACCTCTGGACACGTTCCAACAGTCCAATATCTTTCCTGTGTTGGGAGGTCCAGAACTCCAGATGGGGTCTCACGAGAGCAGAACAGAGGAGGAGGATCACCTTCAGTTTGCTTTCTGGGCCACAAGTGAACATTGCCACCTCATGTTGAGGTTTAGTCGACCAACACCCCAAGTCCCTCTCCTCAAGGCTGCTCTCAATCTGCTCCCCACCCAGCCTGTATTTGTGCCTCGGTTTGCCTCGACCCAGGTGCAGGACCTTGCACTTGGCCTTGTTGAATCTCATGAGGTTGGCACTGGCCCACTTGGCCTCTGGATGCCCTCCCTTTCCTCCAGTGTGTCCACCAAACCACACGGCTTGGTGTCAATGGCAGACTTGCTGAGGGAGCACTCAATGCCACTGCCATATTGCCAACAAAGATGTTAAACTCATCCACTGCTCTCCATCACTCAGTCCCTTCAGTGATGTGGCAGGCAGCACAGCAGGTTGTGCTCTGGCATGAATTCTGTCATGGGCTGCAGTCCTGTCAGGGATGTCCCTGCCCTGGTGTGACTTATACAGTGGTCCCAGCCTCCTCAGAGGCATACCTCCTCTTATGACTCTTTGTACATCCCACATCCTCTTTATTGTATGCTGCAACCCCTTTCTTGTATGTCCAGCCCCAGCTGTTACCACCATTTCTTAACCCTGCTTGAAGAGATTGAACTATAAGCTGCTCTGACTGACTGCAGTATTGATGCAAGAAGGATCAGTGCTGCACATTTCTGAGCTGGCTGAACCCAGCTGTCACCAGCATAGAGCACTCCCCCAAAGGGCACCTGCAGCCCCCTGTTACCCAAATCCTGCCAGAGATGCCTGTGATATGTATAGCAAATATATATAAATCATTCAGCTACTTCTCTAAATATCTTGTTGAGAAGCTAATCATGTTTCTACCAAGACCACATCCATCTTTTCAGTTATCTCGAATTTCCCTCCCCTTTCTCTGTCACTGCCAACAACATTTCCCATCCTTACAGCCGCTCTGAGCCATACTTTGGAGGTTGGTTTTGACAACTCTCTTTACTTTCACCTTGTGTATCGAGAACTTGCTGGTTTTTACTCAGTAAACCATGGGCTGCCGTGGTTTCCACCCCATAACCACATCACATGTCCTGTCCTCCACTGCAGACAATTCTGTAACTGCAACAGTTAACTTGCTGGCCACACAAGTATGGACGGCCTGACCTCTCTCCCTGCAAAATAGGTCTCAGAAGATAATATTCCTGGTCAGTCCAAAAGTTTAAACAATAACTAATCTCATAATTTAAAAGCTTCAGGAACTTTGCATCTATCAGGTCTTCATATTTCAAGTACTGCATATTTTTGTTTGGTTTTGGTTTTGTTTCCTTCTGCTGCTTCATTGCCCAGCTTCATCTGTTGTTCAGCTTCATATCTAACCACTTCATGTTTTCTTTTATACAGCTGCTTCTGCATACCACAGTGTTCCCTAGATGTCCAGGTCCACCTTAAAGGCCTTTTCCTGCTTTGCTGCCAGTGAGACAACAGTTGCCTTCCAGGGAGAAGAATTTTTCGTATCCTTAACTTGCCACTCAGCTGTGTGAGCATCTAAGAGATAGTTTTTCACTTTTTCAATGTCAAAGATGAGCTAAATGTCTGCAGCATCAGAATCTGGATATCAAGTCAAAGTAGTGCTGTCACCTGTCTAGGAGAAACTATTACAATCTGGAGAGCTCTAATGCCTTCTCACTAACTCCTGTGTTAGTGGGGAAACAAGGCATTCCGATCCCTGAAAGACGTGCGACTCAGCAAGTGTTCTGCAAGTAGCAAGTCAGCAGTGACAAGAGTTGTTTTTAAAAATACAGCTTTGTTTGACTAAGTAAACATCCTTCAAAGCAAGTAAATACTGTCCTATATACAACGTATTCTAATACTTCTATTCGCCAGTCCCTCCAGAGTGCCATCTAGAATGCGCTGGTCACAACGAAGGTTGCCCTTTGCTGTGCGTGTCAGGGTAGCACAGCTCACAGCCCTGCAGAGCACGCTGAAACCGCACACGGTTATTTGTCTCCTTTGCTCTTGCTTTCTCTTCCACTGTGGAGACCTGCCGGTGCTTTAAGACCGCAGAAGGCTGGNGCAGAGGGCTGGGGTTACGGGCAGGCAGGGCAGGTCGGCGGCGGGACCGAGCGCCGCTGCAGAGGGAAGATGCTCCCGCCCGTCGCCGCCGCGGGGCTGAGGGCAGCGGCAGTGACAGCGGCAGCGTGAGGAGCCGGGTGGTCGCGGCTCGGTGCTGGCCGCTGCCGGGGATGCTCCGGTGCCCGCGGCGAAGGACTCGGCTGTCACCTGTGGCCCT
>VZRI01013539.1:0-10973 GCA_013397515.1 Upupa epops
GATAAAAACAACTAATTCCTAACTCTAAAACAACTGATTCCTAACACTATGACTATTCCAGGCCCATTAAGATTAATCCCTATCCCCGGCAGTAGGGATGTTGAACCCACAGCTGCAGGTGGAGCAGTGGCGGTTGATGGGGTGGCCAGGTGGTGGCCCTGGCCTGGCACCGGCAGAAGCTGCTGCTGGTCTGACCACCTGCACCACACTGGGATGGGGTAATGGTGGCCAGGAATCCCTGGGGACCTGCAGAGCAACTGTTCTGACCCTCTCAGTCTCAAGGGGACGCAGTCCCATTGGTGTTTCAAAGAGAATGTTTGGGGTAGAGGGAGTGACACAGCGTGGAGCATGCATGGGGGCAGCAGGAGTTGGGTCCAAGGTGCCAGCAGGGCTGTGCCTGCAGAGCCGCTTAGGTGGGGAAGGGCTGGCAATACCCATCTGGGCAGTTGGATCAGCCCAGGGCTCAGCTGATGTGGAGCAGGTGGTCGCAGAGCTCTGGTGGTCAGACTCTTCCTCCTCCTCAGCCCCATCACCCCATGGAGCATCAGCTCTGTGTCTCCTGCAGGGCTGTGCTGGTCTCTGCCCATCCTGAAGCCTCCTCCTGAGCATCTTCAGGAGGCTGGGGCAGTCCTTCCTGAAGATGGGACTCTGGTAGCAGAGCAGCTGCAAGGTGCAAAGGACAGCAGTTAGTTGCCAGCACTGGCTGGAGGACACAGAGCCAGATGCCAGCAGTGGGCATTTGCTCTGGCCCAGACAAACAGGGGCCCTACAAAGGTGTCTCTGGGGCATTGTCCCCCTGCAGGTCTGGCTCCCACGAGGGGAGGAGGGGGCTCTGCTCAGGAAGGACCCCCATTGTGTTAGCAGCACTTGGGAGCAGAGAAGGGTCTGGTTGTCCAAAGCCTCACAAGTGGACGGGCCCTGTGGGGAATAAGGTGATGCTGCCGGGGATCCTGTCAGCACCCAGCAGCAGCCAGCAGGAGCCTCAATGGTTTGGGGAAGGCAGCTGCAGAGTCAGCACAAGGGATGCGAAGATCTCTCTGGTTGCTGGCTTCAGAGGCAGCAGCAGGAACCCAGATCTCTCCTCTCAGCATTTCTGCTTCTTCAAGCCCTGTCCTGACAAGGTCTGTGTATTCCCCCCAAGACCCCATGGGGCTGTTTGCTCCCATTCCCATCTCCTCCCAGCTCAAGGCTGAGCTGATCTGATTGGGATATTTGTGTGTGAAGGAAGCGACCCACCTTGCCCAGAGCCAGTCCCATGGCTGCTAGTCTCTACAGCTGCTCAGTGGAGTTGGGCACTGTCAGAGCCCCCTCCAACCTGCAGAAGCCGTACATGGTCATTTGCAGGGTGAAGGCTTTCATGGAGCTGATGCCAAAGATCTCGTGAGCTCCACTCCTCCCTCCTGAACAGCTTTTTGGCCATGACCACACACAGATTGGTTCTGAGGGCAAAATGAAAAGAGGTTGCAGAGAGGGGGAGGCGCTGGTCTCTTGTTTCAAGTCACCAGCAACAGGACAAGAGGAAGCAGCCTCAAGTTTTACTAGGGGAGGTTTAGGTTGGACATCAGAAAAAATGTCTTCTGTGACAGATTGAGCAGGCTGCCCAGGGCACGGTGGGGCCACTATCCCTGGATGGGTTCAGAAACCCTGTAGACCTGGCCCCTGTTTATTGTCCTTGGTGGGGTTGGGATAATGCTTGGACTGGATGATCTTGGAGGTGTCTTCTGAGCTTAATGATTCTGTGATTCACTTGTGACTGGTGTTGGTGGGTGGGTGGGTGAGCTGCAAGGATTTTCTCCTCACTTTTCGGGGCAGAGGGGCTGGTTCGTCTTTGGAGTGAGGGGGTGTTGGGGTTTTCTGTAGGCTGTACATCCCTGCAGAGGGGGACAGGCAGTAGGTGCCCCATTGGGCCCTGCTCCCCTTCGTTCCCCTGCCATGGCCCTACTGTATCCCTTCTGTGCCCCTGTGTGTCACTTCTGTGTCATCTTGGTGCTCTTCAGCTGCAAGGCTGGGTGAATGGGGCAGCCTTGACGGATCCCCTGTGTAATGGGGGACAGGACCATCCAGCCTGTCCCAGTCACTCTTACATTTTTTGGGGGAGGAGGAAGTAATGGCCATGTGAAGGTGACCCCATCAGGGTCTTGTTCCCCCCAGTGGGTGGTTGGTGGCTGTGCATGGCTGGGACAGCTGGTCTCCATGTGGGAACACATGTTGGGGACAACATGCAGTATCACAGCAGACCAGGTTGGAAGGGACCCCATGGATCATCTGGTCCAACCCTTTAAGTTAAAGAAATCCAGTTTAAACAAGGTGGCCCAGGCCCCCATGTCAAAGTGAGTCTCAAACCTGTCTGAAGTTGTGGAATCCCCCACTTCCCTGGGAAGACTATTCCAGACTCCAACTGTTCCCACAATGAAAAATTTTCCTCTGGAGTCCAATCGGAATCTCCGCAGGGCAACTTCAGTCCATCACCCCTTGTCTTTTTTGTGAGATTCCTTGTGAAAATGGAGCCTCCATCTTCTTGGCAGCCACTCTTTATGTCCTGGGACATGGGGATAGGGGCTGCCCTGAGCCTTCTCTTCTCAAGGCTGAATGAACCCAGGTCTCTTCAGCTTTTCCTTACATGGTAGGGCTTCTATTAATCATCCTTGTGGCCCCTCTCTGGCCCCTCTCCAGCCTGTCCACATGTTTTTTATATATTGAGGATCAAAACTTAACCCAGTACTAAAGGTGTGGTCTGACCAGCTCTGAGTGGAGTAGGACAGTAACTTCTTTATCTCAGCTGTAGATGCCCTTGTTGATGCAGTACTTTCTCTACTGCTGCAGGTTCACTCATGGTCCTGCTGTTCACCAAGAGCCACTCTCTCTCCAGGGCTGCTCTCCAGCAAGGTGGATCTCAGTCTGAGCTGCATTTGTGGGTTGTACATTTCCAGGTGCAAAACCTCACACTTGTCCCCAGCAGGAACATAAGGTTACTGCCAGCCACTCCTTCAGTCTGAACCCTTTGTGTGTGGAGGAACCAACACACCTTGCCCAGAGCTGATCTCCCTGTTGCTATCTCCTGCAGTGATGCAGGCAGATATGGTCAACTAACCATCCACCTTGCAAAAGCCACAGATGTTCATCTGGAGGATAAACTCTCATGGAGATGGTGTCAGGTATTTTCTTGGCTCTGCTCCTCTCCAGCACTTCCTTCCTAAAGATTTTCCCAGCAATTACCACGCGGTTGCCATTGTTGCTTCCCCAGATGGACTTGTAGCAATGGCTGCTGACCACCCCCCAGAGATCCTTAAGAAATCACTCAATGTGATAAGTTGGAAGGAACCTCAGAGATCATCTAGTTCCAACTCCACTGCCATGGGCAAGGGCGCATCCCACTAGACGAGGTTGCCCAAAGCCCCATCCACCCTGGCCTTGGGGCAAGCCTGGAAAACCCAACCACTTCCATTTCCCATCCCTAGGTTTAGATGGAACTTTACAGCTGGCAGCTAGAACTTCTGCCTTGTGGACACACAAAACGGCCCTGGCAGCAAACACATAATCACTGCTTTTTCTCCTTAAAAATCCACTTAGACCATGAGACTGGTCATTGTGACCAAAGGAAGATGAGACAAGACGCGTAAACTATAACTTCTTCCTAGTGAGGGTGATGGGGCACTGGAGGGGGCTACCCAGTGGTTTTGTAGAGTCTTCTTCTTTGGAAACGTTTGAAACCCACCCGGACTTGGTCTAGGTGATCCTGCTGTGACAGGGGAATTAGACTGGATGATCTTTCGTGGTTGCTACCAATCCGTAATGTTCTGTTCTGTTCTGTGTTGTTCTGTGACTTGGTCTGGGTGATCCTGCTGTGTCACAGCAGCAGGAAGGCTGAGGCCCAACTGGAATTAAATCTGTCAGTGGATGACAGGAGCTGCCTGCCTTTCAGTGGCAAGGGCAGAGCAGGGAATAGTCAGGAGGAGCTATGGAGGGGCTGGGGGTTGGATGGAGGATGCTGAAGTGAGGAGAGCATAGAGGGACTCTGGGTGGGAAAATGGAGGAGCTTCAATAGGGATGAGGAGTGTGAAGGCAGTATGGAGGGGCTGAGTCACAAAATAAAGGAAGCGAAGCGACAGCCCCGAGCCCCGCAAGGACCGGCCCGGGGGAGGGGCTGGCGGGGCGGGGTTGAGGAGGGGAGGGGACAGCGCCGGGACCGGCCCGGCGGAGCCAGTGCATGGGGGCCATTGCGAGCCGGCGGCAGCACCATGGGGGCCTGTCTCGGTGTCTGCTCCCTGCTCAGCTGCGTGAGTGACCGCCGGGGGGACCGGGGAAGGGGCACCGGTGGGTACCGGGGTGGCGGGTAACGGGGTTGCTCCGGCTCCGAGCGCCGCAGCGGGGGCGGGGAGGGTCGATGCTGCTGCGGACTCGGCGAGGGGCCCTGGTACTGCTGGGGGGACGGAGGAGACGCTAAGGGACTCCCCTGGAGGATGCAGGGACCCCCTGGGAAGAGATGGGGGTTGCAGTGGTCCCCCGTATCAGGGCATCCTGCTCTCTCGGGGGTGTCCGGGGTAGCCGCAGAGGTTTCACCCCGGAGATGTCGAACTGTTATGGCCGTGGGGTCTGTCTGAGTCCCTGCGGGCTGCACCCTTGGCCTTGGGGGGGATGTGGGAGATGGAGAATTGATGCTCCTGAAGGTGGGGGGGACCTGAGGTACCGTCAGGGTCCCGTTCTTCTGCACCCATGAGATGCTGAGGTCCTCACTGCTGAGCCCCAAGGGGGGGGTTGGGAATGGACTAAAAGAAAGAGCCAGGACAGAGAGTGCAGGTGGATGGATGGTGGGGGATGGCCCAGCGCAGGGCATGTTCTTGGGGTGTCCAGTGACGGAGGGTGTGATTCGTGATGCCCAGTGACATGGTGTGTGTGATGCGGGGTGCCCTGCCCGATGACTCAGGCTGCTGCCCACAGCCAGTGTTACCTCACCTGCAGGCATGGGGCCAGGGCAGGGCTGAGAAACCAACCCAGAAACTGGACCACTTGTGAAATTTGACCTCAAAGTTGTGGAGGTTTAAGAAACAGGAGCTTTTGAAATGTGACATCCCGTGGAAGGTTGTTCTGCAGGGCCTCTGTAACAGACAGCCAATGCTTTCCCTTACTGGCAGGAAATTACTGGAAAAGCTGGCACTAACGTCAGTGTGGAACTGGGGCTGCGTTGGTTTCTGGACTAACTCTGGGTCTTTTCCTCCAGAAACCTCTTTTGACCCAGGCTGTGGCAGCGGGCCACTCTAGATGTCGTATGAATTTCATTCTTTGGTTTCTTCCAGTGGAGCTGGTTGACTAAGGGGAAGTTTTAGCGCAATTCTGTACTGAAAAACCCCAACAGGCGTGAAGGGAACAACCCACCCCCAAAACCAACCAACGCCACCAATCATTCTTTTTTTCTAATTAGGAAAGTCTGGACGAACTGCTGCTGCGCAGCCAGCACCATTTGACTGAAAGCAGCAGCAGATCACCCAGCCATTGGCTCCGCAGTGTCCCAGTAAAACTGCAAACCGTTTCCCAGTGAAACTGCACCACACACTGAGAATTTCCCTTTCTCTGTTCCCAGCGATTCACCAGGCTGTGCCCACCACTGTCACCTCAAGCTGGTGTAGCCGGCAGAACTCTGCCTAAGCCAGAGGAAATCCTGGGGGTGTGTGCACCCACCCAGCACAGTCTGGGCTCCTTGCTGGGGCTGTTGGCTCCCTTGTAGCAGTGCAAAGCCAGATGTGAGAGCCACCACCCTCCCAGGAAGTGCCTGAAGGTGGGGTTGGTACTGATTAACCTGCAGGGTTATTCATTTAGCAGAAGATAAAGACCAGTTGCCCTTCATTGCTTCTGGTTGACTCAGGCTTTTTGTCCCTGGGGTTGCTGGTTGTGGGAGAAGTGTAGTAGGGCTGGTGTTGTCAGGCTGCTGTAGTTGAGCTGGTGGTGTTGATTTGGTGCAGTTGCACTTGTTGGAGTGTTGTGGCATTGGTGTAGTTGGTTTGGTGTTGTTAGGCTGGTGTTGTTGGGTTGATGTAGTTGGACTGGTGGTGTTGGGGTGTTGTTGGATTGATATAGTTGGTTTGTTGGTGTGTGGTTGGTGTGGGCAAGCTGGTAGTGTAAATTGGGTTGATGGTGTTGATCTGATATAGTAGGACTCATACTGTTAAGGTGTTGTTGGATTGGTGTAGTTATGATGTTATGGTGGTGTAGTTGAGCTGGTGCAGTTGTGTTGGTGTGTTTGATCTATTGGTGTGGATTTGGTGTAGCAGTGGAACTGGAATGGCCTTCCCACAGGTGGGCTTCCCTTCAGCCCAGCGCAGTGTAGTTGGCTTGGTGTTGATGAGGTGTTCTGGAGGTAGTGTAGTTAATTTGGTGTTGATGAGGTGTTGTGGGGGTGGTGTAGCTGATTAGGTATTCATGAGTTGTTCTAGCGGTGGTGTAGTTGGTTTGGTGTTGTAGGGATGATGTAGCTGAGTTGTTGGTGAGGTTTTGTGTGGTTGGTGTAGCTGGCTGGTGTTGGTGAGGTGTTGTGGGGGTGGGTGGTGTAGTTGGGTTGGTGGTATTCTCATTGCATTTTGCTGTTCTGGACTGTGCGGATGGTGCCTGTCCTGCTCCACCTGCACTCTCCCAGCCACCAGGCAGGGGTATGACCAACCAGCCTGTACGTCCAAACGGTGCTCAAGGTGAGCCAGCTTTCATGAGGAAGTCGGCAGTGAAACTGGAGAGATTAATCTTTCATCAGCAGTGGCTGAAAACCAATGCTTCCTCGTTAATCCACTGCTCCTGTGCTGCAGCCGCTTCTCTCAGTTGGCTTTTTCCATCCTGCTTGTCAGCTGTTGGCTGTGTTCATGCTTTGGGGCAGCATCTTTCAGAGGAGGAGATGTAGCAGAGTGTGTCCAGCGTTGCCATAACATGGGAGGATTTTCCTTGCTCGTAACCCATTTTCTTTTTAAAGGGAAAGACTAAATTCGAGAGGGTCAGCAGGTCGGGTCAGCTCATGGCACAAGTGCTCTGCTCCCTTTTCTGAGTTGTGTGGAGGAAGATAACCAAGAAGGGCACTAGGAGCTGTGAAAACAGGCCCTTGGTGACACAGGACTCTCATGTTACTGAGGGATGGGGCTGCTGTACCTTGTTACCTTGGCAGTTGCCTTCTGGTGGTTGCAAGAAGCTGTAAAGACTGAAATATGGCCACAGAGCTCAGTGCTGTAACAGTTATCCTCAAAAATAAACCTCTGTCAGGCTCCAGGGATGCTGTGGGCTCCCCAAAACTTTGTACTAGAAATGACCTCATCTGTCCAGGGAGGTGGTGGACTCACTGTCCCTGGAGGGGTTTAAAAACTGAGTAGATGTGGCACTGGAGGCCGTGGTCTAGGGGTTAGGGAGATGTTGGGATGAGGGCTGGGCTTGATGATCCTGGAGGTCCTTTCCAGCTAGGAATTATTCTATGATTCTACCTGCTGCTTTCTCAAGCGTCAACCACAGGGTTTGGAGGATGCACATGGAGGAAGGGCTTCCCTTCAGCCCAGCTGCAGCCTGGGCCTTTGGTCACATCTTCACCCACTGTCCATGTGCTCACTCAGTGGTGTCTGGTGGTGGGGCTGACCTCCCAAGTCTAGCAACCTCCTACACAGCAACAAACCTCATGATTTTCCAGACCAGTTCCTATGAGTTTGGGACTGGTGCTTTTGGTTTCAGTTGACCCTGAAAGGAGAGGAGCTGGAGGTCCAGAATGCACTGAGGTGGTCTGTTAGGTCAGTAGTTCTGCATTCAAAGGGGTATTTGTTGTCGTTCTTTCAGTGTGAAGGGGAGATACAGTTGCTTCAGCACATTTTAAACAGATCCCTGTGCCAGTGATGCGTTTAATGAGCCTGGATGGAAGCCATCTCTGATTGAGGCAGGTTTTTCCTGCTTTCAAGTTGCCAACATGAAGTGATGTTCCTTGAGCAGGTCCTGGAAAGGTGGGATGAGGATCCCTGTGGGATGTGGGGGCTCCGTCATTCACCCCAGGTCCTATAGGTACCATCAGCTCAGCCTCTGGTGAGGCTGTGTGTTGGTAAAGAGGAGTAAATCAGAAAGGAGGTGATTTTATTTCTCAACTAATGATCTACTTATGATTCACAAAGACATTGTAAAGGCACCTTTAGTTATTTGGGGACATTCGGAGTGATCACTTGGGGGCCTGCCTGAGCACGAGGAGGCTGCAGGTCTGATGTGCTGCACAGCAGCTCAACATCTGGGTTTCTTTCCTGTGTCCATTCTTTAACAGTGAATTTATCAATGAGACATTTCTATTTGAGTGGATAATAAGCAATACTTAATACTAATTTCTGGGCGTAATCAGGAAGGACATAGCCATAATAAATAGGGAACACATGGACATCCCTTAATAGTAGGAGAGAGTTGAGCCCTTCTCCAGCTTCGAAGTGAATCTGGCCATCTCCTGCGTCTGGAGTGAAGGGGGAAGAGCAGTTCGAAGGGAAGAAATGAAGTATCAAAAGCAAAATAAATTACTGAATTTATCTTACAAACAGAGGGAAAATAGTTTGCTGAGGACAGAGATGGAAACAGGGTTTCCTAGGAAATAGCTGCCTCTGATACTGGGTCAGAGGTTGAACTTGATGATGTTGAAGGTCTCTCTCAACCAAAGAGATTGGCTGATACAGGAGTGAAAGTACCCAGTGCTGGAAATTCTGCAATAAGTGGATTTGGGGTTGTGTTTTAGCTAAATAAAAATATTTGGAGAGCAGAGCAACAGAAATTTGAACCCCCAAGTATTTAATTCCTGTTGTCTCTAGGCAGTGCCTGTACTGGAGGCTTGGCCAGCACCTGCTGAGGGATCTCTCACTGCTCCCTGGGCCGGAGCGTGGGATGAAGGTGGCTGTGGGCTTGGGGGGCTTCAGTGAGGTGACAGAAGAAGAGGAAATAGCGTGATGTTTCCCTGTTTTAGAGCACTTGGGGTGTGTTTTGCTGCTGCATTGCTTGGCCCATCTGTCCTGAGACCCCTGCTCATACCATGGCAGTGGGGCAGAGTTGGGAATTCAGTTCTCTTAGGTTTTGGGCTCTCTGAGGTTTTATTCAGCACTTTAGCCCATCTGTTCATTTACATGGGTCAGTGCTTTGCCTTTGTGTGAGGTGTGGATTTTGCTTCCCCAACCAACCCTGTAATTCATAGAATAGAACGAGAGAATCATCCAAGTTGGAAAAAACCTTCAAGATCATCCTGTCCAACTGCCTTACCTACAACCCCCAACCACTAACCCAGCTCCTGAAACATGTGACAAAGAGAAGAACCTGTTGGAGTGGAGCTAGAGGAGGCCCCAGAGGTGCTGCTCTGAGTGTGAAACCTGGTGCTGTGGGACAGGCTAGGAGAGCTGAGGGGTTCAGTTGGAGAAGGTCTGGGGAGACCTCAGTGCCTAAAAGGGACCTGGAAAAAGGAAACGATTTTTACAGAAAAAATAGGGGGTACTTTCTACAAGGGAGTGCAGTGATGGAACAAGGGGGGTGGTTTTAAACAGAAAGATGGAAGAGGTCTAGATTAGGTTTTAGGAAAAAATTCTTCACTGTGAAGGTGGGGAGACCCTGGCCCAGGGTGCCCAGAAAGCTGGGAGAAGCTCTATCCCTGTAACCATCCCAGGTCAGGATGGACCTTGGGCCTCTGAGTAACCTCCTCTGTTTGGGGATGTCCCTGCTCACTGTAGGGGGTGGCACTGGAGGAGCTTTGAAGGTCCCTTCTAGCCCAACCAGTCTAAGATTTTATGAATCCATGAACAATCAAAGTGTTGGAGAAATTGGTGAGAACAGTTTATACTGGAGCAGCAAAACTCAACTAAGTCCAGCCCAGCTGATGGGGTGCAAACAGCGTCTCCCTAATACTCCTCTTGTGATGGTTTGCAGGAACAAAGAGTCTAAAAATACATTTTGATATAAACCCTTCCCTTTTCTCCCTGCAGGGCTTATTCTGTACAGTTCTTGTGCAGGAGACCCCCACCTGATTTTCTAGTCAGTAGGTTGGGTTTCATTAAGCTAAGATTTCCTCAGTTCCTGGCTTTGTGCTCAGCTCTGGGACAGAAAGGGAACCCCTGAAGTGAGGGGGCACCCAGTAGTGCTGCCAGTGTTGGATTTGGGAAGGTACCATGGACTCCGAGGGATGCTGTGCCTCAGTGTCCCTACCTGGTGAACAGCCTTTGGGGAAGGGAAAGGATGGCAGAACATGTTTCCCCATGATGCTGGTATCGATGTTTTCCTCATCCCATATTAGCTGTCGGTTCTCTTGCAAACTTGTATTTGGTGGAGAAGAAGGTTCCTAAAGGCACTGCTTGGCTTTTGCTGGAGCCTTTTATTGCCAGTGGTTGCTGTGGAGCAGAGGAGGGTGACCCAGGCCTGTTGGTGTCATTCTCCAAGTTGGTTGGTGATTGCAGTAAACCAATTCCTATGGCAGTTTTGGTGTTCAGCAGCTTTTCCACAGAATTACAGAATCATTGAGGCTGGCAAAGCCCTCTGAGCTCCTCCAGCCCAACCCATGGCCTGACATCACCCCATCTTCCAGACTAGGGCACTAAGAGTCACAGCCCATCTGTCCTTCAATACCTCCAGGGATGGGGACTCCTCCATTGCCCTGGGCAGTCCATTCCAGGGCCTGATCCCTCTTTCTGTGAGGAAAGGCTTCCAGCTTCATAGGAGCCAGCAGGGTGCCCAGCAGGTGGCCAAGAAGGCCAACAGCATCCTGGCTTGGATCAGGAATAGCACGGTCAGCAGGAGAAGGGGAGTTCTTGTGCCCTTGTTCTAGGCCGTTGTGAGGCCTCATCTCAAGTCCAGGGTTCAGTTCTGGGCCCCTCATGATAGGAAAGACAGGGAGATGCTGGAATGGGTCCAGAGCAGAGCTGCCAAGCTCGGGAGGGGTTTAGAGAACCAGTTGTCTGAGGAGAGGCTGAGGGAGCTGGGCAGGGTTAGTTTGGAGAAGAGGAGGCTGAGGGGGG
>VZRI01013539.1:11300-29404 GCA_013397515.1 Upupa epops
ACCCACTCCAGCCCATCAACTTCTTTCTTGAAGTGAGGGGCCCAGAATTGCCCCCAGGACTCGAGGGGAGGCCTCACCATTGCCTAGTAGAGAGGGAGAATTACGTCCCTAGTCCTGCTGGCCACAGTAGTGCTAACACAAGCCAGGCTGCCATTGGCTTTCTGGGCCACCAGGGCACCCTGCTGGCTCCTGTTCAGCCAGCTGTCACCCAGTCCTGCCTGGCCTCTCTCTGCCAGGCCGCTCTCCAGCCACTCCTTCCCCAGTCTGTAGCTCTGCTGGGGGATATTGAGACCAAAGTGTAGGCGCCTGCACTTGGCCCTGTTAAACCTCCTCTCACTGGCCTCTGCCCATTGACCCAGCCCATCCAGTGTCTTCCTCCCCTCCAGCAGATCGACACTTCTCCCCAGCCTTTTTGGGGGGATTGGGGCCATGAGGCCCCACAGGTGCAGGTTCTGGTGCTGGTTGGAGGTCAGCTCCAAGCAAAGCCCCTGGTGCAGAGGTGTGGGTTCCCAGCAGAGCTCATGGTTCGACCTGAACACCTGTTCTGGGTCCCACTTCTATCCCTCTGACGCGAGGATTTCCCACTGCAGGTGTCCTGTCTCTGTGGCTCTGCACCATGTCTGCTCTGTGGCTGCTGCCCCTCAGCCAAGAATTCCACCGTCTCCCGCCTCGTCTTCACCTTCTTCCTCTTCCTTGGCACCCTTGTGTCCATCATCATGATAATCCCTGGTGTGGAGAAGGAGCTGCACAAGGTAAATAACTTCTGGAGGCCACTGGGCTTGGTTGTTGTGTGGAAGAGGTTCAGATCCTGGTGGGTTGGTGAGGCTGGGTTGAAAAGTGAGGTTTTGGGCTGTGGTGTCACTCCTGTTCCTTTTTTTCTGAGCATCTCACTAGGAGAGGATGCTTTTAGCTCCAGTATTCCATAGGGGGGATAATTTCCTGCACTATCTCATTTTCTAGGGAAGTCCCCTACATCCCATTTTTGGGAGTTCAACTGGCCAAGTGACTTGCAAGTTGTGGAAGTGGGACTGTAGATGCAGGAGCAGGGATTTATCAGTGGCACTAAAGGGCCGGGCTTTTGTGGAAATGCTGGTTTCATACTAGTACTCCACTGACTCGCAAGGTGGCTTTAGCTCTGTCACCCCACTGCTGTCCCCAGGCAGGCCAGCAGCTTGCTCTGTGGGTGGCATTGGAGCAGGCATGGACTGGTCCATCTTTGGTGGCACCAGGTCTCATAGTAGGTGTGGGATGCTGCGGTGATGTCCACTTTCCCATCACCTTTGCAGCTCCCTGGCTTCTGTGAAGGCAGTGGATCAGTCCTGGGGGTCCAGACCCATGTCAACTGCAACAGCTTCCTGGGCCACAAAGCGGTGTACCGTATGGGCTTCGCCATGGCCACCTTCTTCTGCCTCTTTGCTGTCATCATGGTGTGTGTGCGCAGCAGCAAGGACCCACGTGCCGCTGTGCAGAATGGGTGAGTGTGAGTCCCTGGGCTCGGGTTGCTGGTATGGGAAGGGCCAGATCCCTCCTCCTTCCCCACTGGGTTCTCACTTGCAGATGGTGCTGCTTCTCTCCTCCCACAGCTTCTGGTTCTTCAAGTTCCTGGTGCTGGTGGGGATCACAGTGGGGGCCTTCTACATCCCTGACGGTGCCTTCACCTCTGGTGAGAAGCTGCCTGTGTTGTGCTCTGCATCTCTGGTTAACCCTCAGCACAGGGTTAATCTGGGGATGGTGCTGGCATACCCTGCTGCCAAGGCACTGCTTTCCCTGAGCTTAACTGTTTTTTTCTCTCTTCCTCTCAAGTATGGTTTTACTTTGGTGTCGTCGGCTCCTTCCTCTTCATCCTCATCCAGCTCATCCTCCTTATCGACTTCGCCCACTCCTGGAGCCAGTTGTGGCTGCGCAATGCCAGTGAGAGTGATGCCAAGGGCTGGTACGCAGGTGGGTATGGCTGACACTGCTCAGGGATGAGAACACATCCTGGGGGTGGGTGATACTGAGCTAGTATGGACTCAGGGCTCTGCTCCAGCCTCTCTTCCCTTTTGTTTTCTTCCCCAGCCCTTTGCATCATCACCTTCATCTTCTACGCCATCTCCATTGCAGCCATAGTGCTGCTCTATGTCTACTACACCAAGCCTGAGGACTGCACTGAGGGGAAGGTCCTCATCAGCATCAACCTCATCCTCTGCCTCATCATCTCTGCTGTATCCATTCTGCCCAAGATCCAGGTGAGGTGCAGGGGAGGTTGGTGGTTGTGTCGCCATGGGGTGCAGGATGAGCCCTGACAACCACTGATTTGTTTGCAGGAAGCTCAGCCACACTCGGGGCTGCTGCAGGCATCACTCATCACCCTCTACACTGTCTATGTCACCTGGTCTGCCCTGGCCAATGTACCCAGTAAGCAGGATGCAACCTTTGCTTTGGGAGAGCAGAACCACTCACTGGGGTGGCTGCTTTGCCCTCCTGGCTCTCACAGGGCTGGAGAAAGGTGCTGACCCCACTGTGTGTGTCCCTCCCCCCAGCCCAGACCTGTAACCCCACGCTGCTGGTGAGGAACAGCACTGGCCCAGCGATGGCCACCCAGCCACTGACCACATGGTGGGATGCCCCAAGCATCGTGGGGCTGATCATTTTCATCCTGTGCACTCTCTTCATCAGGTGAGGACTTGGCTGCATCCATGGGGTCTGTACTGTCCCTCTGCCAGTCTGGAGCAGGGGCATCAGGAGGTTTTTAGGGAAAGGTGATGGTGGAGAGGGTGGGCACAGCCTGGTCTGGGGTTTTTGTCAAGGTAACCTTTTGTGAAGCCATCTAGGTCGTAAGGGACATAGCCAGGCTGCCTGCTGGGGCCACGGGTGCAGCTTTTGGGGATTCCACACGAGGTGGATCCCCAAACTGCCTGCCTGTCCTGAGGATGGCCCTGCAGGGCATCCTGAGGTGGGGTAGGCATGGAGGGTCTGGCAGTGGGCAGCAGCCCTGAGACCACCCTCCCTTTGTTTTCAGCATCCGCTCCTCAGACCACCCGCAGGTCAACAAGCTGATGCAGACGGAGGAAAGTAGGGCTGGAGTGGGCGGGGAGGAGGCAGCTGTGGAGAGTGGAGTGTACCGAGCCTACGACAATGAGCAGGAGGGTGTGTCCTACAATTACACCTTCTTCCACCTCTGCCTGCTCCTTGCTGCCCTCTACATCATGATGACGCTCACCAACTGGTACAGGTGGGTGGAGCTTCCATGGGGTCCAGGGACTCTCCCCATTCCTTGTGTCCTCTTCTGGTGACCCGTCTGCTCTGCTGGGCAGAGATCTTTGCTGCTGTGCCTCTGTTGAAGCCACTTAACGTTCATCCTAGTCAGAGTGAATTACTTTTAGGCAGCATAGGGCTTCTAGTGGCAGGTTATGTCCAGACTCATCAGCTCCTCCCTGCAGCATCTTCAGCTGCATCCTGGGATGGGATGGGATGGGATGCAGAGCAAGGACCCAGCGTCTGGGGTGCTGTAGGCTGTCGCCATGGGGTCACATCCCCCGAGTGAGCTGTGTGGAACTGCATGTTGTTGTGTGGACTGCTTGGAGCCGTGTGACCCTGTGTGGAGCTGCATGCTGATGTGAAGCAGGCATAGAGTTCCTGCTCTCGCTCCTCCATGCTCTTTGCAGTGCACCCTTGGCTTGGTGCTTGCAGCCTCCATCTCTTCTCCAAGCCCCCTCAGGCACACAGGGGATGTCACTCTGCTGGTACAGCACAGTGATGGGTGCCACCCCTTGTTCCAGACCAGATGAGAGCTTGCAGGCACTGACCAGCCCTTGGACGGCCGTGTGGGTGAAGATCTGCTCCAGCTGGGTTGGGCTTCTGCTCTACTTCTGGACATTGGTGGCTCCACTGGTGCTGCCGAACCGGGACTTCAGCTAAGGTGGCTCTGGGCATCTTGCTGCTGGTTGGAGCCGTCGTGACCTTGTCCCTCCAGGCTGGGGATGGTCCCAGCTCTGCCTTAGCCTGGGATTCTGCAGTTTTGCCGAGTTGTGCCTTCTCACAGGTTGTCTCTTTTTAATTTGAAAGGGATGAAGTGCCAAGCGGGGAAAATCAGCCAAGGCTGAGAAAGACTTGAGGGTGTTTTTAAAGCTCTTACCATGTCTGTCTGGTGCCTTTGGTGGGGCTGCTCTTCTAGCAGAGACTACCGCTTTGCCTTGGGAAGGTTTGTGTTTCACCAGCTGCTGGCATCTCACTAGATGCCACAGAACTACAGTGCCTTTGGAGGGTCCCTGGGGAGCAGCCATGGAGCAGGAGCCAGGATGCAGTTCCAGAGAACCTGGAAGAAAATGTTTCTTGGGATTTGTTACTGGAGGCAGAAATCCCACTGCTTCCTCCCAGTTCCTCAAGGGCTCTGCTGCCCAGCTGTCCCCATCCCTAGTCTTCACTGGAGCACATCTCGGATCCCCACAGGCTGTGCTGCCCTGGCCCCATCACCTCTCCTCATTAATAAAATCTCGTTTGAAATAAACTGGGTAGGTTCGTCCTTGCGGGATCCCCCATGACCCTGTGCAGGGTGGGTGGGAGGTGTGAGGAGGGGGCACAGCTGCCTCACCGGAAGGGTCCGGGAAGGGGTGGCAGCACCTTGGGGCACGGTGGCGCTCGGGACCTTGCGCCGGGGCGGGCAGGGATGGGCAAGGAAGGGCAGAGGAGGGCAGGGCTCAGCCAGTACCGGCTCTCGGACACGAGGGGGCGCTGTCGCCACGCGCTGCGGCACCGGCCCTGCACCCTCAGCCTGCGCCCGCCCTGTGTCCCGCACCCCTTCGGGTGTCCCGCACCCCTTCGGGTGTCCCGCACCCCTTCGGGTGTCCCGCACCTGCCTTGTGAACCCTCCACTTCTGTGGGAGATGTCCCACAGCCCGGGGTGCCTCGTGCAGAGCTGGGCTGCGTGGTCCGGGCAGGAACTGGGGGGGAGGGCAGGGAAGCTGCTTTCCAGGGCACCTTGTGCAGAGGACACTCGGGGATGCAGCAGAGTCTCCAGGACCTCGGACCTGCTCACTGCTTCTTCCTGAAGAAATGCTCAGCCAGAGCAGGTCAGTGGAGACAATGGAGACAATCCCATGGCACTGGCTGCATGAAGCATGCCCTCAGCTCCCAATGTTGTCCCCTGGCCAGGGGCGATGAGGATGTCTGTGGAACTGTCAGCAGCCACTCTGGTCCCAGTAGCGACACAGCAGCAGCTGGAGGTGACACAGTGGCAGGGTGTCCCACTTGGGACAAATTTCCAGCTGAGCCAGCAGTGAGGCTCTGGCTGCCACCAAAACTCCTCATCTGAAACAAGAAATCTTTGTTCCTTCTTTCATCTTCCCAGCTGTATCTGGCCAGCTCCAGTGACGCTACTGGAATAACCCAACGGCGAGCAGCAACGTGCCCATGCTCCTGCCTTCACTTGGGAAGGTCTGGGTGGCACAAGGGTCCCCTAAGGGTTTATTTTCACATCGTTGCTCCCATCCATCCATTCAGAGTCCTGTCCACCTGTTTCAAAAGATGAACCTTCACATTCTGTTTTCTTTAGGAGACATTGCAAACCAGTGGCAAATGCACCTCAGTGTCACGGTCATTGCAGAACAACCACAGAACAGCCAAGGGGGCTGAGAAAGGACAACTCGGGGTGACACTGGCAGTGCTGCTATGGCCACCAAGTCATGTCACCTCCAGCACACTTCGATTTTGGGCTTCAGCAGAGAAAACCCTCCCTTTTTGTTGGTTATTGCTGTGTGATGCAGCAAGGTTGGTGAAACGTCTGGAGAAGAAACCTTATAGCTTTCCATGAGGGCCTGAGGGAGCTGCTTAGGACAGGAGGAAATGGCCTTAGCCTGCACCAGGGGAAGTTTAGGTTGGGCATCTGGGAAAACTTCTTCCTGGAAAGGGCCCTCAGGCTTTGGCACAGGCTGCCCAGGGAGAGGGTTGAATCACTGTCACTGGCTGTGTTTCACAGTCAGAGAGATCTGGAGCTCAGGGACAGGGTTTGGGGGTGGGTTGGGATAGTTTGGTTCCGGGCTGGACTCAATGACCTCAAAGATCTTTTCCAACCTAAATGATTCCATGATTTCATGGCTGGGTTTACCCACTTTAATCCAGGTGAACACCCCCAGTGGGAGTTCAAGCCATGGGGACCCCTGGCTGCTATTGCAGTCCCTGGCTGTAAGTTTTAATGCAAATAAATAAACGGATGGCCCAGGCAGGCTGTGAGTGGGGGCCACAGGCACACTGGACCCTCATGATCCCCTCCTAGTTCCTGTCATAGGTCGCTGGGAACCCAGGCAAAGGCACTCAGCACTTTGCTCTATATGAACTAACTGTGACTTCTGTTTTCCCAAATTAAGCTGAATTTAAATGCAGGGATGGGAATGGCACCTTCCTGGAGCTGCTTGGCTCATCGAGGGGTTCAGAGATCTCTAACAGCACCCTAGTCCAGGTTGATGGGGGCAGCCATGGTTCCAAACCACTGTTCCAAACCACCCATCCCAGTGCCCAGGAGCTGCCAGGGGCTCCGCAGCAGCATTTTATCCTTGTTAATGCCCCGTCTGCCTTGTGCTTTATTTTATTCATGGGATTAACAGACCAGGCAGCAGTCAGACTGGCTTCAGCTCAAAAGAGGAGGGAAAAGCCTTTACATAATTCATTTAAATGAGGCACCCGGGGAAATCCAAATTGGACTTCCAGCATGTTTGCAGCACCTTGCAGAGCCCCCCTCGCCCACATCTGGTGCCATTGCTGCCTCCAGCCAGACCACGGAGCATCTTTAATTAATGATGGGGTTAAGCCATGGGCCAGCCCATAAAGATAACGCTATAAGGCAGAGGCAGCATCACTGGCCACCCCAGGATCTGGATTGGTTTCCATGGGCCTTTTATCTTTCCCAAGATGTTTGATCGACCTTCCTCGGGGGTGGGAAGATGGTGAGGAACTGGTGGGTTTAAAGCAGCAGCTGGAATAAGATGAGATGGGCTGTACCATCTGCCGGCACTCCTCAGTGAGTGTCTGAGCCCTGCAGGGATGGGATGGTGATGAGCTGAGCCCTGCTCTGGGGAAGGGGTGAGCGGGACTCCTAGGAGAAGTGAAAACCAAATGCAGCAGGGGGCAAGTGACCCAGCACCAGTTCAGTTAGCCACAGTATCCCCATTTGTTTTGCAAATCCATGGACTAAGTGTCTTCTGGACTGATGCTAGGGGAACATTTGCTGCTGGGGAATACAGCAGGGGTGTCCAAGGGACCTGAAACCTTCCCTGCCCTTGGACAGTCATTCCCTGGAGCTTCCACCTGCTGAATGGGGCCAAACCTCGGTGCTCTTCAGCTGCAGCACCCAGAGGTAAACCCTGCTGACCCAGCTGTGGTCTGGGGGCTGGTAGTGGGTTTCTGAGAAGGTGACCCCAGACAGGGCCACCTCAACCCACCTCAACACTTAATTTCTGGAACTCCAGAGCAGGGAGAGCCCCCTTTGCCTCCCCACTGCTGTCTGGCTCTCTACCTTCAGCTCATCTTCGAGGAGCAGTGGAGGGATGTGAAGGAGGTCTGGGAGCAGAAAAAAACCTAAGAGTAACGAAAAAACCTAAAAGTGAAGCTTGAACCCTGCTGCTAGAGAAACATCTGTGTCTATAAATACGCACCGATGTGAGTAGGAACAGGCTGTATCTCCAGCAGCTCCCCCAGGCAGCGGCACAGCCTCGCCCCAGCTAACCTCGTTCCAGCACACAGGAGCTGCTGCAGCTTTGCAGGAAAAGAAAAAATCCCAAATTGATCTTGAAAAATATATAAATAAGTGGATGTTGCCCTCCTGTTTGCAAGAGCCTGGTCAGTGGGACACAGCCACAGCCCTGGAGGATAGGACTCGCTCTCTGGGGTGTCCTTACTGGGACATGCTGTTCTGCTGCTGGTCCGCATCCTGCTGTCAGCCCTTTTGGTGACCCTCTGTATCCCATCAGCCTGGCTCATATATGCTCAGAGAAACCTGTATGAGGTGCAGACTTGCTTCCTCCCCCACAAACCCTCCTGCAGCTACAGAGGTACAGGGAGAGGTTTACCCAGATGGAAAGCTGAAGGGATCCACCCCGGTCCTGACCCCTGCTCAGCCCAGCCCTGGAGCCCAGAGGTTGGTTGGTCAGAGGGGATGCAGACCCCCATGGGCTGGAACTGGCTCATGCACTGTCAGTGCTGGGGAACTTTGCGGGGTTTGGTCTGCAATTGTGGAGCCTCACTGCTCCAGGTGAGATGTTCCTCACTGTCCAGCCAGGGTCAGGAGGGGTTTTTGGAGGCTACCAGCACCACCAGTTGCATTGGTTGAGATTTCCCATCAGAAGTGCTCTTAAGACAGGTGTTTCCCATACAGCCCACACCACAAAACATTCAGCAGCTCACGGGAGTCTGAGCTCTTCACAGAGGGTTTTCTGCTGCCCAACTCTGGGGCTGCTACACAAGAAAGAAGGTGGTAGTTGCTGAAGCCTCAGCTGCAGAGAGGTCCCCACAAGCTCTTGCAGATGCTGTGGGAGGTGGGGGTTTTCACTGGTGAGGAACACACCATGCTGAGATCTACCAGACCCCCAACTAGAATTTGCACTGGGCCCAGAGACTTGGAGCCATATATGAATACCCCAAGATCTTTGTTCAGACCACATGGAGTCAGCAAGGGGGGAGGTGGAGCTGCCTGGGCTCTGCAGTCATCTCCACTGCTTGTGCATCTGGTTGGGGCACTGAGGACACCCCATTGCTCCTGCACCCAACAGTCACAGGGTCATCCCAAGGTGCTCAGGCCCTTCTGAAGCAAAGCCATCTTTCATCTCTCCTTGGTGGTAGGATCCCGCTTGCACATGATCTTCAAGAGGTTAGAGGGTGATTCCTTTCCCATCTCCAGTGCAACTGCCTACTTTCAGCTAAATGCCTAGGTCCTGCTGCCTGTGCCAGGGCTGCCCAGCTCCCTCAGACACTCCATAGGGTGGCCCTGCCAGGCTGCCCACAGAGGTTGTTTCTACAAATTACTCAGCACCATTGCTGTGCTTTTTTCTAGCATCATCTCTGTTATCTGCACTTGGACTGAGGCCACCAGCCCCCAGGCACCCCTCAAACTCAGAGTCACTTGGCTTAAGGAAGGGGGTGCTGAGCAGCCAGCTCAGAAGATCCCAGGGGTGTGAACAAGGAGGGGAAATATTTGCCCTAGTAGACACTTGCACCTTTGGTCCCTTAAGCCAGGTCTCATTGTCACCTTGTTTCTTGGCCTCCCTCCTCCCAAAACTCCAGTGAGGCCACACATCACATCCCAGCTTTGCAAGGACCTTTGTCCAGGTCCTGGAAAAACCCCATCCTGGAGCACCTCCCTCCCATCCCACTGCCTCCTGTCACGTAGGACTGAGCAGATGTTCAGCCCCCTGCGGGAGACACTGGGGACCCTCTGAACTGTCAGTGATGAAGGCAGCAGTGTGGGAAGCATTGGCTGCCCTTACATCACCTCCTCCACAGTCTTCTTGGGAGCACCAGGGCACTGTTGGATTGTTTTTCCTTTTGGTTTTTTTGTCTTTTTATTCCCCATCAACCTGTAACGACCAGGACTTCTCATGTGCTGCCTCCCTTCCGCTCTGTTGTGCCCTGTCTCACTCGCCTCTGCCCTTGCAGCTGGGGATGTGCTGCTCTCCATGTCCCACAGTGGTGATGGGCCACAGTGGTGGTACGGATAATGCAGCACAGGAGGGATAACTCCAGGCTGAGGGACAATAAGGGATTTAATGCAACAAATGGGTATTTTCCTCCTGTTTGTGCTGTTCGGTGCAATAAATAAACAACTCGCTCATGTGGAAGATGCTCATAAGTAGTGATCCCCCCCACTGTGGGGTAGAATGGGCTCTCAGGGAGTGTTGCAGCTGGGAGAAGCAGCAGCATGAGGAAGGGCTGGCCAGAGTCCAGCCACCAGCCAGGCTGCTGCTCCAGACTGCAAAACTACCCTATGTCATCCCCAGTAGAATCTCACTGATGGCTGGGGAGGGTGTGGGGTGGGTTACCAGGGGTCCCACAGTGCCCACTGAACCAGGGGAGGGGTTGGCAGAGATGATTGCATCAGTCCATGGTGGTTGTCTACAGAATGCAAACCCGACCTCACGTAGCAGCCATGTGCTTCATCCAGCCCTCATGCTAGTGTCAGTGACCCACACAGCTTGCGAAGCAAAAGTCCCTGATGGCTGTTGGTGCTTTTTCTGTCTCTGGAGCACTCCAGCTGCTGCTGCCCTCCAGCTGCTGTTGCAGCAGGAGGGGAAAAGAACCCCCTCTGGTTCCATACCCCTTCCACTCCCCTTTCCTTTTAAAGTTATAAAGGATTGTGATAGTTATGGGCTCCTCTTTGAGCATCACACCCTGAACCCACCTCTAACCCCAGCACCCCAGCCCAGACCCACTACCCCATTAAAGAGAGTTAACATCCCATTGAAAGGGGTTGAACAGCCTGGAGAACACAGAAGCAAACAGGCCAGTGCGGGGGGTTATAGACTGGCATTTGTGACACTCAGAGCTGCACAGGACAGCCCTGGAGCCACAGCAGTTGGAACACACTGACTTCTGCATGTGTGGGTCCATCGCTTCTCAGAGCTTCACCCTCCAAATGCAGGTGAGGGTTCAAAATCAGCACCACCAGAGTCAGCAAAATTACCGCAAGTGGGACAGGAGCACTTGTGGCCACCAAACCGTCCATGCTGCGCTCAGGGGCACCTCTGCAGCACTGTTTCTCGACTGAGAGAACCTGCTGCAAACAACTTTTGTGCTGAAAAATCAGGTTCTGAGGGAACTGTTGCAGTTTCACTAAGTTGGAGGAAATTTGATTAAATAAACCAAAGGGACTGGTCCATCTGCAGAGCTGCCAGCCAGGCATGCCACCTGCCCCATGAGAGGGAGGGATGGGACAGAGCATGGCTTGGTGCATTACTCTGTCACCACATGGACCTTCTAGAGTGGGATTTTCCCTCTGGCTGCTCAGTTGCTGCTCTCTTTTGCCCTCAGATCCAACCTCATCTTGCACTGAACGGCCAGTTTATTGCTTGGGCTGATGCAAGAGATGACACCAACCTCTCTGAAGGGGCACACATGGCCTCTCTTCACAGAATCACAGAAAATTGGGGGTTGGAAGGGACCTTGAAAGATCATCTAATCCAACTCACCTGTCAGAGCAGGATCCCCTAGGACTGGTCACACAGGGACATCCAAGGGGTTTTGAAAGACTCCAGAGCAGGAGACTTCACAACCTCTCTAAGCAGTCTGGGCTAAAGGCTTTGTCACTTCTCTCCTCCCAGAGGCTGGTTACATCCCCTGCAAGTGACTGGGTTGGTCAGGGGCAGACTGGGCAGCTGGTGGGGCAATCCTCTGCTGTGGAGGCATCGATGCCCTATGGGACATGTTGGTACTGGCAACTGCCACAGATGTGCCCTAAGGCAGGGACCAGATTCTGCTCAACTCAGTGTCTTTCCTGTGATTTCCAGGGTCAGGCAGGAGAACAGGCAGGGGTTCAGGAGACCTGAGTTGAAATGAGTCAGGTTGGGGGTCCATAAAAGCAAGGACTTAGCCCAGTGCACAGCAGTGATGATGGTAAATTTGCAGAAGGTTTGGGGGGCAAAAGCAGCAGGAATGCAGTTTGGTTCCTGTGTCAATAAATGTCCTTTTCTACAGTGAATCCTCTCCTGGAGCTCTGGGTGTGCAGAGAGGGAGAACATTGATGCCACCTGCACTTGGATCTGCAGAAGGATTATAGGGTTGAGCTTCCACTGGGCTGGAGGGTGTGCAGGCAGTTTGCCACTGGCTTTTTGCTGTTTCGTGTTGAAGAGATGAGTTGTGATGCCCAGAGGTCCTGTTCCCTGCAGCGATGCCCATGGTCCCATCTGGGTGCTGTGAAACAAGCCCAGTCCTAGCTGCTGATGGCATTGGCTTTGCACTGCCTTCCCTTGGCGCCACACTGTTGTGGCTGTTGGGCTTTGGGGAAGGAGGAGTTTTTCCCAGATTTCTTAAAATCCTACAGCTGGACCTTTGTGTGACAGAGACCATGAAAGTCCCTGAATTTCTGCTGCTGGGACCCAGCTGGGTGGTTGCGCAAGCAAGCTCTTGCCCAGGGGGATATGTTGCTGCAGGAGCTGAGGTCCTGGAAGTGAAGGTCAGTGTCCCAGGGCAGCAGCAACCCCTCAGCTGCTACCACCCCCTGCCCATCCCTCCTGTCAGCCTGGGCAGGGTGCAGGCAGCAGCTGGGTGCTGGGCTATGGGGGATGCATCCACCACCCCCAGTGAACCATCTGGGGCTGCAATGAGTGAGGCTCAGCTGACAACGAGAGATGCTTCCAGCAACTGTAGGCACAGGGACTGGGGTGAGGATGGCTTGTCTCTGCAGCCTCCGCTTCCAGTGATGCTGGTGGGGGTAGCTGGGGCTGAGGAATGAGCAGGCAGATGATCTCCAAGAGGGCAGGTAGGAGGAGGAGGAAAGTGCTTTATTAGACTGGGTGTTTCAAACAGGGACCTAAGCAGGGCAAGAAATCTTCTGGCAGGGCTGTGGGCTGCTGGTCCTCTCATTTCCCCAGGGATAGCAGCTGCTCAGACTGCCTCTCCCTTTCTCACAGTCCTGTGCTGTGGTTGTCATGAGGATATCAAAAATAAATGAGCAGCTCAGGCTTTTGCCTGGGGAGCTGCAGCCTCCAAGGCTGGATCAGCCATGGTCACACTCTGTCTCTCCAGCTACCTGTGAGGTGCCCAGGAGCATCCAACTGCTTGTGATTGAGCACCCTGAGCACACCCCCACCCCTGGGATAGACAGTCCTAATCCAGAGCTGGTTTTGCATTGTGACTGGTGTCTGCCCAGCATGTCAGGGGTCCCATCCTGCTTGTGCTCACTATCCTGGCAAACCTGGCATTTGCTCCAGGAGCTCAGGGCTGTAAACCTGTATGAGCCTGTGATCAACCCTGAATACATCACTCCTGACAGATATTTCTCTCTCTGGGTCTTAAATCCCCAGGAGGAAAGTTAAATCCCTCTGGTCCTGGGAGGATCATCTCCCTCAGGGCAAAGCCCTGCGGCACCAGCTGTGGTCGAGCTGCAGAGGCTGTTCCTGTGCTCTCCCACACCTCTTCACCCCCTGTCCCCCCTACACCCATCACTGGCCCCAGCTCCTTAATTTATTCCTGTTTATGGGCTGTGACAGCCTGACACAACTGGCTCTTGCTCAGCTTCTGATGGGTTCTACCCCCCTGGCTGAGCTCCCACAAGCTCCCCCTTGTTTGTCCTGCTGAGCCGCTCAGCCCAGGCATGAGGACATGTTCCTGCTCCTTGTGTGAGGCTGCTGGTGCTTCACATCAGACCCTGGATCTGCAGAGCTCCTGTGAACACCAGCCCTGTCCCCTCCCTGGGACTCCTGTGGTGCAACCTGGAAGATGGATAAATTCCTTCTGTTTGGAGCCTGTAGCTGAGAACAGGAGTTCTGAGCAGTTCCATGCAATGAAGAGCCCTAATGAGCACCAGCTAGGGAAGATGTTGGACTTTAGTTGTCTGTCCTTTGTCACTACTTACAGTCAGGGACACTGAAGATGATGATGACATTTTAAGGACATCCATGGAATCCTGTGCCTGAAGGGACTCCATGAAAGCAAGCTGGAGAGGGACTTCTATGAGCGTCTGTAGTGTCAGGACAAGGGGGATGGGTTCAAGCTAAAAGAGAGGAGATTTAGGTAAGATCTGAGGCAGAAATTCTGCCCTGTGAGGGTGCTGAGGCTCTGAAACAGGTTGCCCAGGGAGGTTGTGGCTGCTCCATCCCTGGCAGTGTTCAAGGCTGGGTTGGATGGGGCTCTGGGCAACCTGAGTTGCTCTGGTTGGATGGGGCTCTGGTCTGGTGAGACGCAGGTGGTTGGCACTGGGTGAGCTCTGAGGTCCCTTTCAACCCAAACCAGTCTGGGACTCAGTGTAAAGCAGGAAATAGGGTGTTTCAGTCACAGACTGATGCTCTGCCCTCTCTTGCATGCTGCCCTCTCAGTGCTCTGCTGTCTCCTCTGCTTTCCACATTGTGCCACAGGTAGGACCAGAAGTAGAACAGAACCTACCCATTGTCTGAGAGGAGGGGAGGGTCTTCTTCTGGCATCTCCCTCTCCCAGATGGCTGCATATTCCCATTTTCTTTATGAAAACAGTCTGACAGGGTTCTCCAAAGCTAAATGCTGGGACAGTTCCAGATGAAGAAGGTTTTGTGACTCTGTTTTCCTGTATCTTCCCTGTGCTTTGCTAACCAGGCAGAGTGGGATGGGATGGGGAGAGGGCTATGTGCTTGTTAACCTTCCCCTGATTTTTATCAATGGAGCAGCTTGCTCTGAGCTGAATTGCAGCCTTTTGTCCCTAAGCAGGTGTGAGCCACCGTTTCAGTGAAGAAAATTGCAATGATCAGCCCCAAGAGAGAATCAGTCACACAGAGACAGCTCCTGTCTGCAGCAGCCCAGTGTGAGGTATTCTGCAGAGAGGGTGAGATGGGTCTTAATGTGGATCTTGGATCACTTGAGGAGCAGTGGCTGGACATTGCTCAGCAGAGTGTGTCCTGAAGTGTTGGTTGACAGCAGCTGAAGAGGAGCCAGCACTGTGCCCAGTGGCTAATGGCATCATGGCCTGAATCAGCAATATTGTGGCCAGCAGGACCAAGGAGGGGTACTCAGCCTTGGTGAGGCTGCACCTTGCATATAGGGAGCAGTTTGGACCCCACAGTACAGGAAGGACATGGAGGGGCTGGAGAGGGGACACAGAAAGGCAACTGGACTGGTTAGGAGTCTGATGGGGAGTGGCTGAGGGAGTTGGGGCTGCTCAGCCTGGAGAAGAGGAGGCTGAAGGAAGACTTCACTGGTCTCTACAACTACCTGAAGGGAGGTTGCAGTGAGGTGGCGGTTGGCCTCTTCTCCCTAGGTGATAGGAGCAGAGGAAATGGGGTCAAGTTGTGCCAGAGGAGGGTCAGATTGGATCTTAGGAAAAACGTCTTCCCAGTAAGAGCGGAGAAGCCTTGGAACAAGTTGCCCAGGGAGACGGTGGAGGCATCGTTCCTGGAGGGGTTCAACAAATGGGTAGCCAAGGTGTTTCAGGAGATGGGTTAGTGGTTGGTGGTTGTAGGGTGGAGGGTTGGACTTGGTGATCTTGAAGGTCTTTTCCAACCCTGATGGTTTATGAGTCTACGATTCTGTGATCTTATTTGCACAACCGTGACAGGAGCACAGATGTGGCTGCAGCAGAACTGCTCTAGCCAGGGACACAGTGCATGCATCAGCAGAAGTCCCTAGGCTGTCCAGCCTGAGGGGGACACACAAGGAAGTCTTGAGTGTAGAGGAGGCTGCATGGAAAATGAGATGCAAGAGAGATGGGGAGGTACCAGGAAGAAATCCTTAAGGATTCACACAGTCAATAGCTGGGCTCAGCACAGACAGTTTTGCTGAAAGAGACAGTGGAAAAGACCATAAAGACACAGCTTAGAAAACCTCTGTGAAGGCCAAGAGTTGTTAAATGAACTGCAGCGACATAGAAATTACTCCTTCTTAGAATGATAAAGAGTTTGCTGTGTACAGGGACCATTAAGGGAAGCAGCAGACTGGAACCAGTATGATGAGTCAACCCAGCAATGCTCTAACAGGAGCACACACCTCATGGTGGGGTGACCTTGTGAGAACTGGGGGGTGACCTTATGAGAGCTGGTGTGCAACTGGACCTGCCAGACTTCTTAGGGGCAGCTCGTAGGTCTGTCTTGGGTTGCAAAATAGTTGATTTCAGTGTTATGGGGGTTGTTTTGCTTCCCAAGTAATGTGGCTGCAAGTTCTCCTTTGTTCACCATGGGGTTTTTTTGTTTTAAATCACACTGAATGTAACATTTAATAGTGAATCATATTTTTTTTGTTTAAATAAAACTCAACACTTAAGAATGTGCTTGTCACTGTGTCATGGAGCACTGGTTACAAGAAATAAACCGGCCAATAATTATCCTTATACCTCACCAAGGCAGTGCTTTATTGAGGCAGACATAATGAAAGGGGCCATGCTTGTGGGACAGAGTAAGGGGTTTTATTAAATCAGACGATATAGCTGGAAAAATAAGGACTGGCTTTAAACCATAAATCAGAGGATGTCCATGGACCACGTCCATTTTCTTCTCTACATGCTGTTTAATCTAATGATGATCGTGACTCAGCCCTGCAGAGCTGCCCCCCTCTCATCCTCACGCAGGCAGAGCCATCACGGCCCTGCTATGGCAGGACATTAAGTCATGACCTCATCTGCCGGGGGATGGATTTGTGAGATGGTTTTTGGAACAGGTCTAGAAACAGAGGAGAAAAGGTTCTGTTTTCTCACTGCATATCCAACCTTCATCTGGTCCTTCTCTGCTCTCTTCTCAGGATGCTGCTCCAGAAGAGAAAAGTGCCAGGTGGTCCCTGCGAGCTGGTGCTTGGCTGGTGTCTCACGTAAACTGCGCTTTGGTGGCTTTTTCTCCTCTCAGTGCCACAATCCCTGGTGAGGAAATAAAGAGCAGTTTGGAGAGCTGGCCTTGTATGTCATCCTGTGGGATGCTGGGCTCAGCATCATTAAGTCCAGGCTGTGAGAGCTGGCCCCTGGGAGCTGGGTGCTGGGTTTAGTGTCTGCAGGAGATCCTTCTGCACCGTGCTCTGATGGGAGAACCTGTTTTATTATTCACCTTCCCATTTTACAATGCATACTCCCTGTTTTGACCTGGCTGAGCTGTGCCCAGGGGCCATGCCTGGCCCCTCTCTCCTCTGTGGACCTTTGGAGGAGGAAGAAGTTAGTCAGGGAAGGGGAATCCTGGTGATGCAGCTCAGATATACTTTTGGGATCACTCCTGTGTCACAGGACAGTCACAGACCTGAACAAGGCTTCAGTCTGGAAGGAATAAAAATGCTCTGTACCTTCCCCTAACTGCCTGGAGTCACAGGAACTGGATCCACAGTCCTTCAGGATCTACACAGGGGTGGAGAAAAGCAGAAAAGGAAGAAAATGAGGAGAAATGGCTAAAGGTACCTTGTTGGTCCTGCAAAGATGTTTTGACCTAACCCCAGGTTTCTCTCCCTGATCTAATTCTTCCACCAGTCCTAAGTAGCATAGACTTCCCTGAGTGCTGCGATGAGCTAAAGGTGTGCTGGCTCTCTATGCAGCAGAGCTCTGGGTGCTTTTGCTTTGGGAAACGGTGCCATAGTCACTTGCTGCATCTGCAGGGACCCAGACTGAGCTCTGCAGAGCTGGCTGGTGGGGCACATATTGTGTCCTTCCACAACTTATGGGACTTGACGTGGGGGAATTGAATAATTACCCTGTATCGCTCTCTTCATGTCCCCAAATTAAGTGGCAGTGGCTGCTCAGCAGAGCCGAAAGAATGACTGAAGTGTCTTTGAAGACTGGAATAGGAGTTGAAGTTCCAGCAACCTGTGAAGTGTAAACCTGGTGGTCAGCAGGCTTGGCAGAGTGGGGATTTACCACGGGCATGTGTTGGGGAGTAGGGAAGGAGCAGCCTGGACATTTCCTGGTGTCTTGGACAGACGGATGGACAGGGGATGCTCTGCTGGCAGGCTGGGGCCAGCTGCATGGGCCAGGCCCCGTTTGCATGTCTGTCACTTGGGACTAGCTAAAAATAAACCCAAGGAAATCTGTGTTTGCAAACGGAGGGAACAGAACGTTTGTGCTGGAAACATCCGGAGGAGCGAGCAATGTCCGTGTTCCTCAGGGACAGGGAGGGACAGTTCGAACCCAGGCAAGCCTGCTGGAAAAGAGGTCATGGGGACCCTCTGAGAGAACAGAGCTCCCTTCTGAGGAAAGAAAATGACAACAAGCATTTGGTAGCCTCATGAGCTATTGGCATCCACCCACTCCTACTGCTGAGGGAAGGCTCTGGAGATCTTTGCATGAAGAGGAGACCAAGATGGGATCAAACAGCAGTGTGTAAGTTTGTGAAAGGCAGATGGGAATGATAGATGTTGGAGCCAAAATCTGCTTGGTGCTGTTGTGTGCTAAAAGAAGGAGCAGTGGACACAGTCATGACCTGAGAGGTACAGGAGGTCCTTCACTGGGAGGGTGCTGCAGCCCTGGGATAGACTGCTGGGGACATCTTCATC
>VZRI01013541.1:0-14573 GCA_013397515.1 Upupa epops
AATATATTGACTACCATAGCCTCCTGACAAAGTTCCCATGCAATGCTTAGGATTGCCTTGTACTTGATGGACCCTTCTCCCTATTGCCTGCTTTAAGCTACAATTTAAGTCATGCCAAGATTATTCCTCTTAAAACATCTTTGATTTCAATGGTCTTCTGTCTAAAGGTTACTGCTAAGGCAAGAGAAATAAGGACAGACTTACTTCGCCAAGTCTGGTTTAGGTAGGTAATCTATCTGGTTTGAAGACAGAACACACCAACAGGTATATTTGTTGGCAAACAGAACAAGAGAGTGTTACCAAAAGGCAGCCCAAGGCAGCAGAGAAAGCAAATGAACTGGTAGTGTAGATGCAGCCAGGACCTTGGTTTTAGACAATATATTTTTTGCTTCATTTGTATGGTTAAGTTACCGGGGAGGGGGAGGCAGAAGCAGCCAAAGGAACACATTGTGCCCTTAACAGATTCCATCTTGAATGAAGAACAACAACTGGAACAACCACATTTACTATCAGATTACTTAATGAGAGGCAAACCAGAAATATCATTCCTCTACCCATACATACCCACAGACGCTTACATACTTTCTTAGTTCCCAATCATTTGACCTTGCCTGTGCAGTATGAGGTTTGCTAACACTTACTCTCTGCAGAAACCCAAGAACATCATGCCCACAACTTTTAATAACAAGCTTGAAAAAAAAAGAGCAAAACATGCTCTTGCGCCTTTATATTAACTTTCTCCACAAAGCACCTTCATCAAAGGCTACTTCCTTACCTTATCAGGTAGGTAAACTGGCTGCTCATGCCTTGGAAATGCATACTCTGCACCGAGTGGAAAAAACTGACTTGCCCAGACGCAGGCTGCCTGCAAAGGAAGTTAAGTACAGCTGGGAGCTAATCACATGCGGTGGGTGTGGCAGGGCTCGTTAGTGGAGCCTGTGGTTTTAACTTCTTTATCAATGATCTGCATGAGGGGGTAAAGGTGGTACCAAATTAGCTAGGAATGTTGATTTGCTGGAGGATAGAATGGTTTTACAGAAGGATCTGGACAGTCTGGATCAAGGGGCCAAGGCCAATGGTATGGGGTTCAAGGATGCCAAGTGTTGGCTCCTGAATTTGGGTCACAACAACCCGGTGTAACATTGCTAGTTTGGGAGAGAGTGGCTGGAAAGCTGCTGAACCCAAGGAGACCGGGGTATTCATCCATTATTGGCTTGCCAGCATTCTGCCCAGGTGGCCAAGAAGAGCAATGGAATCCTGGCTTGTATCAGAAATAGTGTGGCCAGTAGGAGCATGATGTTTGGCAGTGGTAAAGCAACACCTTCAGTACTATGTTCACTTTTTGGTCCCTTATTACAAGGACATTGAGGTAGTGGAGCACATGGAAAAGAAGCAACAAGGTTGGTAGAAGGTCTAGAGGACAAGTTTGCTGAGGTGAGGATGAAGAACCTGTTGTTTAGCCTGGAGAAAACCAGGGTGAGAGGAGACATTACTGTTATCTACAGCTACCTGAGAGGATGTAGTAGAGAGATAGGTACTTGTTTCTTCTCACAAATAACAAGTGACAGGACAAGTCAAATAACAAAGTGTCCTCACTGTAGAGCCCCCACACAAATAACAAGTGTCCTCAGGTTGTGCCAGGGAAGGTTTAGATTGGGTACTGGGATAAATTTCTTTACAGAAAGGTGGTTTTCTTCAGCACTGGAACAGGATTCCCATATGTCCATCAGGGAGTTATTTAAAAGATGTCTAGATGTGGTACTGCGGGTCATGGTTTGTCCAGTGGTGGATTTGGCAGGATTAGGTTAAAAGGTGTATCTGATGATTTTAAGGATCATTTCCAATCTCAATGATTCTATGATACTGTGAGCTGACTTTCATAGCCAGTTATCTTCTGCCTTAGATACCTTAAAGAGGAGGAGTCTAGTAGGCAGGAGAGCTGGACCCCTACAGAGAAAGGTACAGTTGCTGTAAAAGAAAAAAGATCTGTGCTTTAGTAGAGGCTACCATAATATAGGGACTTCACCCTTGTTTACAATGTTTTCTCCATTGTCTCTTACTCATATTTCTCTCTATTTGATTTTAAAGCCAGATCTGAAAATGGTCTGCCAGGGCCAAAAATTGTATTTATATAAGGCTTGGAAAGAGGACAATAGAACAGATGACCATGTTGAAACAAGCTTAAAGAGAACGAGCATGAAAGGAAGTGTTCAAAACCGACAAACTTTGGTGACCTTCACGCAAACTGTCTCCAAAGTCAGTGCAGCCACATCAGAATATTTATTTTTAATTTTGTTCTCTAATAAAGCGGCAGCATTTTCCAACCTCAAAAAAGTCAACTCTATTTACTCAGCTGTGTTATCACTGTTAATAATTTATATAACATCATGAATCTGTACAGTGTTTTACAAGTAAAGGCCAGTTCTATACCTAAAAGGGGATACAGACACAGAGGACAAATTATACACTGATAAAGCAGCACTGCTTAATTAAGAGAACCATGGAATAACCACAGAAGGAACAAGATACATATCAAGGGAAGGATTTCCAAGAAGTTCTGAGAGCACAGGATGTCTCAGTAAATCAAGGTTTTATCTGATAAGAATTCTCTATCTAGTTCTGTGGCTAACTGAACAAGCTCGGTCAGGTAAAACCAAAATGGAGATAAACCCAAGGCCGTCAACATCATGATGTTGAATTAACTTGAATAAAAAATTATTATGAAAATAGGAAACATTTCCTTTATCAGCTTTTTCTCTGAAAACCCAACGTATTGCTCTGATGGTTTCTGTGGCATAGGATTAAAGTAATTGTCTCTAACTAACTGTAGGCTTCTTTCATTTCACCATAAAACCTGTCAGAACCAAAATGCTGATCTGTCTAGGAATTCCTTGAAAGCTTTGTCTCATTTCTGTCCTTGGGTTACCTCAATGTCTTCATAATTTTTCATTAAATTAATTCTTCTTCCACAACAGCATTCTAATTCTATTCTAAAACTGAAGAACCAGATTCCTGGGATTCTCTGCTAGATTGCTCTTGAGTATTTTGAAGTTTGGTCTTCTGAAGCCCATGGGAACAAATCTGCTGCCCTCTTTTCTCATTCTATGGAAAATTTGAAAGTCAGGTCGTTCATGATCTCTGTGACCAAAATGGCCACGTGCCTGGGTGGTATGAAGTTAAATGCCATTATTTAGGAGATCATGGTGAGCCGAATAAAAGAATGACTCTGCTTGCTGTGTACTCATCACACAGAGTCACACAGAAATATTGAATGTTTTTAAAAAACTTGTCTTAGGATGAGAAAACTTGTAGCATGGAAACAGTTAAGCCAACCCCATCTGTTCTAATCTTACAGTGGCATGCTAGACTGTAAAATAATAAACCTATGTCATCAGGTCTTATGTAACACAGACTGCAAAACATCACTGTCAGCTGGGAAGAAAATACGTGGTTCAGCTGTTGTAAACCTGTGTGAAAGACTGAAACTGTCTATAGGGAAATACTGGTTACAAACTCGGCCAGGCGTGACTTACACTGTTCAGTCCAAATTGTCAAGCCCTCCTCAGAGTAACAGCATTCTTAAGATCTAGCAGTTTTATCACCCTCGCCATTTAAACCCAAAGCTCCCCTAGATCAGTTTCCAGGCTTATTTCAGCTCTAGTCATGAGAACGATGTGGATAGTTTCAGTACCTTATACTTGGAGGAACAGTGAAGCCTGCGTTGCTACTTTGACCTTTTTAGTATTCAGACAACCATCTCTGTTCTTCTTTACAATTGCATGAAGCAGGGAGGAACAGCAGAAATCTAAAAAAGGTCAAGGCAGCATAGCAAAGTTCAGTTTGACAGAATAGGCTAGACCTTCAAACCGAGAGAGAATCTTTATCATAAAAACATGGAAAGAAATTAACAACTACAGATAATGACACAGCACATCCCCCGGAGTGTAAAACAACTTCCGAGGGGAAACAAAGTCAAACCCCAGACAGTGATTTGCACTCACCCAAAGAGCCTGAAGGAGCGGCTCAGGTAGTGCACAGCACCTGTGGAGCGCACCTTTGTGCACTGTTATAAGCAGCTCCCTATCTGACAGCAGAAACGTGAACCAGAAATAGAGTGATGGGTGAGTTTGCAGAACTTTGTGCACTGTTATAAGCAGCTCCCTATCTGACAGCAGAAACGTGAACCAGAAATAGAGTGATGGGTGAGTTTGCAGAAGACAAAGAGACAAACAGCCTGCTTGTCAAGGTAACATGTCACATACCATCCATGGTGGTGATAAAATTACGTGTTCCAGGCAATTTCTACCTTTGTAGGAATAAAATCGAGTGAAGCAATGTTGAGGCATATAAAGCATAAACTGGTTGCACAGGCTTCTGATCGGTCAACAGAGGAGAGAACTGATAACTGCATTGGTAGGGGCTCTACAGGCAGACTACTTTGTTTAAAGAATTAACAGTGAAGCAGACAGCAACATTTGCTTTAGCCTAGGTTGCTAGATGAACATGGATTTGATGTAGAAGTACTTATGGTACATCCAGTATAAGTTCTACTTTGCTAAAAATGTATGGCTAACAAACTAACAAACAGAAAGGAGAGCTGTCTGTCTAATATCTTGGATCATACAGACTCCACTCCAGGGAAAGCACAACACTTTTTTTATGAGGTATAATCAAGAACATCTGTGAGAAGTTTCTGGAAAGCAGTGAATCCAGAAGGCTAAGGAGAAAGAAGTGGTGATAGGAAAACTCCCACTGCAACAGGAAAATAGAGTAGGGATAGGATGCAGAGACAAAAACAAAGCTATGAGGCTGACATATGTGCAAGATGAGGCTTTTAGGACTCTCTAGGGAGCACATACTTTCAAGTTTATTTCTAATATTTCCAAGGTGGAGAGCAGATTTTCTCTATCATTTAGAGCATTAAAAATCCTGTTCAACAGATGTTTCAGTTTTGATCCCTGAAGAAAATAAAATCAACAGTGTTTTAGTGTATTACAAGCTAATTATGTGTAAAATTAGGAACAGGTTTAAAACTAAAATAAGAAAGAACGAATCTAGCAGACAATTGAGGCGTTTGATGATCGTCAAACTAGACATTTTTCTTCTATGAACTGCAAAAGAGGTCTTAACTCTTGGCCTCTTGAGGATGACTTGAACCATGTGCAGTTATTTTAATGGTAGAATATATCTACAAGAATTTCAGCATCAGTTTTTCTCTCAGACTTACTAGCACTGGCTCTTTCATAGACTTTCTCTGAATGCTCCCTCCTGTTAGATGCTTTAAGAAGTAATGTATTACTTAAAGCATTTAGCATGAAACTTGAACCAGCTCTCATTTACATTGATTTGCATGCTTATAATTCCTCTTTATTGATCACAGGGAAGCATCCTCTAAGAGCGTCTCTTATGCTGTGCGTTGAAAGCGCATTGAGATATTGAGCAGGATGAGAGAAATCAAATATTAAGCTTAAAGTTCATTAATTTTTAGATATTGGAAGGATTTTCCTCAAGCATAAAAAGTCTCTTTGCTTGTTTGTTTTATTCATGAATAGAAATGAAGACTTACTGGAGTTTTGTTTCAGTTTCTGTCTATCTATCTATCTATCTATCTATCTATCTATCTATCTATCTATCTATCATCTATCTATCTATCTATCTATCTATCTATCTACCTATCTATCTATCTATCTATCTATCTATCTATCTATCTATCTATCTATCTATCATCTATCTATCTATCTATCTATCTATCTATCTATCTATCTATCTATCTACCTATCTATCTATCTATCATCTATCTATCTATCTATCTATCTATCTATCTACCTATCTATCTATCTATCATCTATCTATCTATCTATCTACCTATCTATCTATCTATCTATCTATCTATCTACCAAGAGATACTAATATCCTTTTTTAGAAACATACATCTTACACGTCCAACTGCATCTTCACTTTTATGTTATTCATGAAGCTGGGTACAGCTCCTACAGTCCAAAAGTCTCCAATGGCTTGGCAGGCCTAAGTTGCACATACTTAGGAGAAACACTGAAAGTGAGCATTTCATGATACCTATTTAACTTTTTAAAACAGTTGTTTTCTTTATTTTGCTTAGTGTGTTCAGCTGGAAGATGCAAACATTCATAACATTTGAGTTCATCTGGCGACAGTCTCAGTTCCTTCTGTGCTAAGGAGACACAGAGTATTAATTCTATATTGCTCTTCTGTAATGGTCTCTCAGACACACTTTTCAGGGTGGAGAGCATGTCACAAGAGAGCATGTATAGTTCAGACCTTTGGTTTCTGTGTAACAGCATCTTTTACCCATGTTCAAAACGACCACTTAGCTTGTAAATTAGATTTCCACAGTCCGTGTGATTCACATTATAGCTTATTAATTTGGAGACAATTATGTCGTTATGTACACCAACGAGCTATCACAAACAGCTACCGATAGCATCGGCTCACAGTAAGCTTGTTAAAAGCAATTGGGTGAATAACACCATTGTATCACAGAACCACTGCTTTTTAAAGAGCTGGCCACCTGAAACTGGGAACAAAGTCATGGAAAACCCATGTGGGGCAGTTAAGAGATTGTCTTGGTTTGAGTTAGAATAGAATGAATTCTTTTAAGTGATTTTATTTCTCAACTCCGTCTCTTCTAAGTCACTGCACTTTCTGAATAGCAGATTTGTGCAGACAGTGTCTGCTGCGATATGTGATAACACTTGATGTTTACAGTTACTGCTGAGTATTGGTCTGCAGAAAGGCTCGTGCTTATGCTTGTTTCTATGGAGACCAACGTAACTGCTAAATCTCATGTACCACATTGGGGTGCAGTAAGTGACACACTGCCTGCAGGGAGGGGCAGACAGTGAGGTGACCCGACACTGAATGACAAAATACTCTGTTCCATCCACACTGTGTTGGGTATAAAGACAAGGGATCACCAAGGTCAGGGTACCTTCTTTAATGGCTGGCATCCAAGGAGTACTCTACTGACTTTGGTCCCAAGCCATGGGAGGGTAGAGAAGAGAAAAAGGGAAAAGAGAGAAATTAGATTGGACATCAGATAACCACTCTGGGCTGCAGTGGAGTCTCGTATGCTCTGGCCTCCCCCTCACTCCTCAGCTCTGCAGATCTCTGGAAAACTAGTTGGTTTCTCTGGCTTGATTGGGGGTGGTGGTGATAACGTGGTCAGACTCTCTTTTCTTCTTCACTTTCACAGATTTTCAGCGTCTCCAACAGACTTTTTCTCAGTCTCTCAGCATGGTTGCAGACTAGGAGGAGGCTGATGACCCTTTGGCACCTTTTGAATCCCTCTTTGTATCCCTTACTGCCAGGGGTGTTTTCTTCACCCTCAATATTATGGGGAACTTTATTCTCAGAGGTTTAGACAATAACAAGTAAATTCTTGTGAAAGGGCAAGCTCATCGTGTTCCCACCACACAAACAGAGTTTTGTAGATAAAACAGTGGTTTTTCAGAGCCTGCTTGTTCTGTTCCCACTGCAGAGCCCTTATTTTTTCATCAACTGCACCTGACACATAGACCATTGTGTACGTACAATATATTTATGATTATGAATTATAAACCTATGATTATGAATTCTAAAGAGTGTACACATCTCTGTGTGTGTATAAAAATATGTAACTACACTACGGTACAGAAGGAAAACTCTCCTTACTTGTTACAAATACTATTTTCTTAAATACTTGAGGAACAATGGCAAACTCATCTACAAGGGATAAACAACTTGAACGATCCTGGAAAAATTACATGGTGATCCCTGGAATCGATGGAGAAGAGATACAGCCAAGTAAAACTTATTATTAAACCAGACATACGTGAAGATGTTGAGAGAGTCCTCATCCTTTTGTGGGTTTCTAAACAGCAGACACATTATTTTACAAAATGTAAGCTCATTACTCGAACACATTCTGGACTAGATAGAAAACTAAGCGTTCCACTCTGTTAGGAATCATCTCCAATTAGGATTAATTGAACTTACTATTGAAATAATAGGTTTTCTAAGACATAGTTCCTTTGTTAATTTCCAAAACCACTCTTACTATCCTGTCTGAGTGCCAGACTATTCCCGACTGATTGAGCATCTCTCACCATACAAGCAAGAAAGTTTATAACTTTGCGGTGGAACCTTGTTTTGCTTACGTGTGATTACACATACAACTTACCAGCACCAAATAGATTTCTAAAATGCCAAGGGTGTCACTAGCTTCTTTAGTAGTCATCATTTCAGAGTTACTCAAATAGTTTCTCATTACTTTTAATAACACCTGATCTACTGCCCCTAAAGGATTTCGTATGATTGCTAAGCTTCATAGGAATTTTTCTGTTAAGTGCTCATTTTATTATTTAATGTGAAACTTCTTTTGCAGTCTCTGTAATCTGTTAGGTATTCTGCTGAAGGATGTAAAAAGAAAGAAAAAACCCCTGACATTTTGTACGTCGTTAACAATACTGTTCAGAAACATAAAGCCAAAGTTTAAATCTGCATTTCATTATTTATATTTCAAATTCTCAGCTCTTCCAGGAATCCTTTCGCTGCCGTACTTCAAAGGCTTATAGGAATTTATAGGAGGCTCGACCGTTTCTCAAGAACGTAGAATACAAAATGCCTTTAGCATCACACAAAGGATAGTTTAAGAAGCCTGGATTTATATATTTTCTTTAATATTAAACAACTGTACTGCGTGCTTTACTGCTTATAAGTACTTTGGAGCACGCTAAAACCTCATGAGCACAGGAGTCCTACGCTTACGCATAGGGAGCCCCAGTAACTCAGGGTACATACAAAGCTTAACTTTTTACACACTAGACAGTGCATTTTCATCCCCAAATTCGGTGCAGCAAGAAAGTATTTATCTATGTGTCAAAGACTTCTGAATACCCAGGAGCATAACACATGCACTCTGTTCTCCTCCAGGGTTCTAAACGTATGTGGAACATGTAGAGCATCTGATGAACAGATACACAAAGCATTGTGGTTTCTCTCTCTTAAAATACCTTTTTTTCTTATATCTGATTTCATCCTGTATTTTCCCAATTTTAGTCTCAGAACAAAAGCAGGTACTCAAAGTGGCAACTTCACATTTGGTATTTCATTACATGTAAGTTTTGCTTTAGGAGTGGGAAAAGCCTTGCGTTACATTGGAGTTGATCTTGCATATCCTCCAAATGAACTATTTTTCAGAACATAGTATGGATTTAAAGACAATGGTCAGGGAAAGTTGTACCACCTCTCGCAGTACAGGATCCCAGGTGCTCTGCAGGAAGTTTAGCCAGAAAAGAAGAACAATCTGTAAGAAAGATGGACTCTGCTGCATTTCAGTGCTGGGTGTTCAATTGCGTTCAGTTCTGGACCCCTCAGTTTGGGAAGGATGTTGAGGGGCTGGAATGAGTCCAGAGAAGAGCAACTGGAATGGTCAGGGGGCTGGAAGGTCAGCCCTACGAGGAGAGGCTGATGGAGCTGGGGCTGTTTAGCCTGGAGAAGAGGAGGCTCAGGAGTGACCTTATCGCTGCCTAAAACTACCTAAAAGGGGGTTGGAGGCAGGTAGGGGTCGGTCTTTTCTCCCTGGACACTGGAGACAGGACAAGGGGTCACAGTCTTAAGCTCTATCAGGGGAGGTTTAGACTTGACATCAGGAAAAGGTTTTTCACTGACAGAGTGATCCGGTTTTGGAACGGGCTGCCCACGGAGGTGGTCAAGTCACCATCTCTGGAGGTGTTCAAGGTTAGGCTGGATGAAGTGCTGAGTGGCAGGAGCTAGATGTCAGATGTTAGGTTGACTTGGTTGGTTTCAAGTTGGACTGGATGATCTTTAAGGTCTTTTCCAGCCTCATCATTACTGTGAGACTGTGGTACTGTGGGTGAAATACTTTTGGCTTTTTTCACAACTATTTGAAAGCAAGAGCCATGTTACTTCACTCACGATGCATAGGACGACAAGCTATGACATCTGTAGCTGGAAAACACTGTCAAGGGATTCCCAGCTGCCAGATTTCAACTAAAATTCTAATTTGATTGTAACTGGCTGCCAGTGGCTGTGAGTTTTACAGAAAAGATTTCCTACACTGTTTCTCCACAGGCTGCAAGGAAACAACAATATGCTTTGCCTTCAGCTACTGCTGCTGAAACGAGCACCCTAACATTGGTACCTTTAAAGTATCTCAAGGTTTTGAGCAAGTAGTTAACAGCAGTGTTGTAGTTCATGGATATTTGTAAGGACAGTTGAGGTTTGTAGGATTATGGACATAGTTTCTTAAAGCTCAGGTTCTCTCTTTTAATAGTGGGCTGGGTAGTGGGAAAGCACACACTTCACTTCCTCTTCTATGACTCTAAAATATAGTTGCCTGTGATTCCAAATCATTTGAAGCAGCAGGAGAAACACTCAAATCAGTAATCACAGTATCACAGTAATGATGAGGACTTGGTGCGGGTGATCCTGCTGTGGCAGGGCGCTCGGACTGGATGATATTTCAAGATCGCTTCCAATCCGTAATGTTCTGTTCTGTGACTTGGTCTATGGGGGGAGAGGGGGAGGAGGAAACAAACCCCAAACCCTATGCATTTCACATTCTGTCTGCAAACTCCTGGGAATACATTCTAATTTTGAAAGAACCCCACCAGACGTGAGGAAGAAGCCTCCTGTGAGCAGCATTCATAAGCTGTCTGGCATGGAGCATGACAGCATGGAGGCTGTGTGAACTTTTGAGTCATCTCAGTTTTAAAACTTCAAAGGTCTCTTTAAGTTTGCTGAAATCAAAATACATCTATCCCAATCACCTAAACAAACACTGGTGTTTACCAAGCAACTAAGAAATGTTGTTCAGCTTATTCCTAGAGTGTGTTAGGAAGGTTGACACCTCTCCTATTTCAGTTCTCACAGGTTGATCAATACAGTTTGCATAAATCAACATCTCAGTAAGTCTTCAAACAGGTTTTTAAGTTACTAAGCCTCTCCTTGTCCCAACAAAAGGTATTAAATAGATTGAAAGCACCAGTGTTGGTGCATGAAGAATACATTTACCAGCAACTAAACAAATGAAAAGGCCACAGAGATGTGTTTACAGAAAATAAAGGATAGGGTTTATAATATAATGTATGGTCAGCACGTCTAAACTTCTCAACAGATAGAACTTCTACTAATGTGGTTTGTGGTTCACCCCACAATGAACCATTCCAGTGAGCCCATTTGTATTCGATCCATGGCTTCTTTCAGGATCCATCCCCTGCGTACGCCTGCTGTCCTTCACAGGCTGTAGGCACTCTTCTCCATCAGTGATTGTTGATATCTCCAAAGGCTCAGCTTGTCCTTTCACTGCCAGCTCAAGAGGAATGACTGCTCCACAGCCTCTTCACCCCTCCTTCACCCTCACTGACCTGGGCAACTCCGTGGCTACACCTGTCTCTTCTTACCCCGTTTCCCAAAGAAAATGAATCTTCCAAAACAAATGTCCCAAAACAACGGGAAATTGTTTTGTGTATTTCAGTTTGGAGCTCTCTTTCGTTTGGAAGGTTTGGAGACCCCAGTGAACATTGGCGATGAAGTGCACCTGCCAGACTGGAGGACAGCAGGTGTAAGCAGGTGTTAAGTTGCAGTTAAGAACTTTTAGTATCTCTCTTCCTGTATTTGATAATTTTGGTGATTTTGTTTAAGTTAAAGCATTGTTTTCCCCTTATTTAGTCTTTGTCGTGTGACCATAAGTGGTGAATGAGCCCTCTGTGTCTTTTGTCTCAGCCCTCATGCGTTGTTGTGCCTTTTCCTGCCCCAAGGATAGGTCTGCACGAATATCTGAATGGGGCTGGGCTTAAAGCATGACATTATGAATAATTTAATTCTGTGTCCCTGAGCTTGGAGTTAGATGTTGATTCTTATTTGAATAAAAGATTTTTGAATGTTTGCTTTGGTTTTTTTTCCTAGCATAGAAGAATAAGACATAATATATAAATATTTACAGCCAGTTTTTATTAGATAGCATTCAGTTCTGAAAACATGAGCGCTAAAATGTTTTGACCGATCTGGCTCTGCTTGAATCTAAGAGTATTCATTATCTACCTTCAGCACCTTTAAAATCCTTCAGTCCAATTATAGATTAATAATAAAGTTTGGCAAGTTTGGAAGAAAATCAGTGCTTTTCACACACAGAGTTTCAGTAGTTGCAGATAAAATTCCCACATTTCATTCATGATTTTTAACTCCAAGTGAGGCACACATCCTAAATAGATCCTAGAGATCTTTAGAGATAAAAGAAAGAGGCTGATTGTGTCCTAGGGAAAATTTCTTACAGTAGACCTGATGATCTTATCTTACACACTCCTCTGAGTCTTTCAGAATGCGCAACAACCTGTTATTCCCCTTCCCCCTCCAGGAGAGTTAAATACTTTAAAGATCACATTTGACATGCTAGAGATGGAAAACTGCATTTTCTGACATAATAGGTGTCCTTTTAACATTTTTCTTTATATTTGAATCAACATATTTAATAAAAAATGTCTAAGTCTTGACCCAGTGGATTATATTAGTGAAGAGAATAATTAGTGGGTTTTTTCTGAGGGAAAAGGTATTTAAGATGAAGATGTAATACATCTAGGAAGTTGTCAGCTAATTGCCTAGGAAAGATTTTAATATTAAATCATCCTTTGAATTTTCTATATAGTAGTTAAAATTTTTGAGTTAAATATTTGCAACAAATTATGTCGGGATGCATACTATGTCACCTACATCTATGCTGAATCTCAAATTTGTCATTGACATTGAAAAAAAATCTCTAAAAAATAGTATTATAAAATCAAATGTTTCATTATTAAATGAAGTTGACAATGCTAAATTACATTAGTAAACCTGGAACAGAATCTTGGTTTCAGGAGGTTTTCACATGTTGTCAGTTTACTATTACCTCCTTTGGTTAAAAACATGTATATTCTCTGCAGTTATTTTATTTAATATCACTAACTTAGATCTTCATTTGATTAAATTGTATTTGAAATGATATTGCCTCAGTACTACAGGAACTCTTGAATGTTTTAAATGAACAGCTAACAGTTTTTAGAAGTCTTTCCTTTCAAACCATCCTGTCCTCTCAGATGGTATGTTATAAATACTGAATAATACTCCATGAACTGTGCTGCATATCCTACAGTGACACAACTTTTCTTCCTGTACAACATATTATCCTTTAGAGTAAATGTTTTTCCTTTTGAATCATCACTTGGTGCGCCTTGGAAGAATGGGACATCCTCAGAATTCCATGGGTAATAGAAATGCAAGGTCTTGAATTCTTGCACTGAACGTTAGTGAATTTCACCGTGCGGTGACGAGGTATGTCTGGAGTTAATAACATGCCAACCCAATATTTTAGGAGGGATGAAACAGGATATGATCAGCCTACTTCTTGCCTACTTCCCCTGCCCTAGTACACGACCACCAAAATGTTTATCTTGCCTGTCCAAAAGCAATTTTGTAATATAAAGAAGAGAAGGTATTTTTAGTTTCATACTGGGTAGAAGAATATACCTGCTCCCTCTTATGTTGCTGCCTTAAGAAGACCAAGCAGACTAAATGGCAAGAGGATATAGACAAGGCAACAGAGAAAGAAAGAATTATCAGCTGTAAAAGTGATGTTAACATTCAGGGAAACACAGATTGGCAACATCTTCAACAGATACTCCTGGGACAGCTCTTGCTTGCAATCTGAGAACCAGCTTGGATAGAATGTCTTGTCCATCACTGTGCTCCAAGCTCAGAATTAACCTCTGCACTGGAATTGCAGGGCCTGCGGAATCACTGGATCTCTGTACATTACTCACAAGCAGATTGATTCTTTTTCCTGAAAGAAGATTGAGACCCACTGTCACATGTAAGTGCTCAGTCTCTGAAAAAGTCATGAATACAGATCAGAAGGAATGACTAGGTGGTGTCAGGATTCTGAAATCAGCACAGAAAGCTCACTTGTCCTCTCTCCCTCTGACATGGCTGTCAACAGCCACGTGCAAATACTTGGGAAAATTCCCTTCTTTCCTCCCATCTAGACACACACAATTATTTTTCAATTTCTCTTATCTTTGTGAGCCGCTCTCTTGAGTGCAAATCCAATTACTATGGTAAATAAATAAATAAAAGGCAGCTAAATTTCTTTCCAGTATATTGACAGGAAAGCTTTTTATTTGTGTATTGTCTTAAGTAATGTAAACAGGCCTACCAATCTTCTCTGCATAAACAGAAACCTTCACCTTTACTGGGGTATTCTAATCTCCCAAAGAATGTTCAGGTAGGGTTTGTAGGGCCCCTGGCTCTCAGCTGTAGGCAGCAGGATCTGGAGTCCCAAGAGCCTGTAGAATGGCTAATCTGTGTACCCCAGCTTTGCTGAAGGCTGTATCACACTATCACAGTATCACAATAATCATGAGGCTGGAAAAGACCCTAAAGATCATCCAGTCCAACCTAAAACCAACAAAGTAAACCTAACATCTGACATCTAGCTCATGCCACTCAGCACTTCATCCAGCCTAAGCTTTGAACACCTTCAGGGACAGCAACTCAACCACCTC
>VZRI01013541.1:20874-35023 GCA_013397515.1 Upupa epops
AAAAATAATATTCCAGTAGAATTAAGTAATAATATTGCTTCTGTCTAGAATACCACTGGTGAAATAATAGATCTTATTAAGGAACATGATTTCCTCAACCCTTTATCAACCACTTTGCTAACCAGACTTTTCAAATCTATTTATTTTAATTGATTATGTTATTCTGAAATTAACATCTTTAGATCATAACGTCTTTTACGGATGGGGAAATGCATCTTCAGAAGTGTCTCAGTGGGTATTTCAACACAAACCAAAATCCTTCCACATCAATCTAGTGAAGAGTTTAAAAGGTCTTTCTCATCTAATGCTGTGAAATCTCAGCACTACTGCATTTTAATACAGTCTCTTGCCTGCAATGTCATATTTGAAGGATTATTTCATTCTCTAGGAAGCTTTCAGTCACTCTTAAAATAAGCTATTTTCTTACTCTGTAACCAAACCGCTCAACAAAATGGTTGTGTGCACTTGCAGTGTAGACAATGTTGATTCCCCTCTTCTAACCACAAATATGGCTGATTTTCCATGGTATTGCAGTCATCCTGGCCAATTAAAGCAAGTTAAAGGAATTGCTGCTTGCCTCTGTAGTAGAAATGCTTATCTGACCACGACTGGCTACGATCCATTCATATTCACCTGTTGCTTTGCATGTGATAAATTGCACGTGGAATCACACATCAATAGTTCTTTCAACTCTTGGAAAGGAGAGCAAGAAATTTTACTTCTAGGCAGTTATCTTTTGTTGTATGTGAATTGTTAAAGCAACAGTCTGCCTGCCATGTTTGTCTCCAGATATAGACCTGCCAGCTGGTGGGGGACTTCTATGCATGCTTCTCTAGCTAATAAGAGAGCTTGTTAAACGTGAACTATTGTACTTCAGAATTTAGCTTCAGGTGTATACAAGAACTTGAAGCTTGATGGTTCTATAACTGCTTTCCCTTGATGATAAAACTATCCATGAAATCCTAGGCTGAATATTAAATGGGTTTTGTTTGAAATTTTACACCTGAATACTCTCAGCTCCTGTTTTTCTTTTGAAGGGAAGGAACATCAATTCTGAATTATGGGCCACTGGCTTATCAGTCCTGTAATCGTCATTAGAACTTGACATACTCTTTCATGTTACAGTAAGTAGGCTAGCTTGCCTAGAGGATATTCCTTCCACAGTACTCAAGTAGAGGATTGAAAAAGAAGAGCTGTAGCCAATGCTAAGTGCTGTGTGGGTGGTAAAGCAATCTTCAAACACCCTGGTGGAACAGCCTGAGCCACTAGGACTGCTGCTTAGGACTATAGCAGGGTATTAATGTAAGCTTGGTATTCAGTTAAGGCGTTGATGCCAATATTTTCTTGAAGTGCTTTGCTAAAAGTGAAGTAGCTGCCTCTCTTGCTGAAAGGTAACACAAATAAGAAAAAAATGAATAGTAGTCAATTCTATACTCATTTACAGGTAAATCTGCATGTTGTGTACTGGGAGAAAGGGAGCTGTGAACTGCTGAAGTGTTCCACCTTTCTTGTAATATTATCTTGTAATATGTATCTTGAAAGATATCACTACTGTGTTCTCCCTTTCAACCCTGNTTCCACCTTTCTTGTAATATTGTCTTCTATATGTATCGTGAAAGATATCACTACTGTGTTCTCCCTTTCAACCCTGTATAGCCTAGGTTTTGGGGAGACTTGCTGTCAACTCCACTTCCCCTATTGAAGAAAAAATGAAGGAGAGGTACAGGCAACAAAATATTTCTTAGACTGAGTCTATCAATCTCCAGCTTACAAATCTTGTTTGCTTAGGATGAATATATATGTATAATATGAATATATGTATATATAAAATGAACATATATGTATGTAAATGAATATATAATGTTGGTTTATATTTCAGGGTACCTTTGGTGTATTTGGTTCAGCTAGATCCCAATAGTCTCTCAATTCTGCTTTTCTAGGCAGTTTCTTTGAACTTCCTCTGAACTGGAAAAAACCTTAGTGCTATGAACACTGAGTATCTGTCAGTGATAAGTGCTTTGTGACTCAATGCATTTTGAGGTGATTCTTAAATGGTACCATAGTTCTGATGTGACCAATTATGCTAACAGATCTGAGTCTTCATAACCAAAGGGACACACACAAAAATTTAAATTAAAAGGTACAGTGCAGCTTCATATTTTAATGGAGTGCAGTCTTTACTGGAAATAGCTGATAACGCTGTAAATAATACTGACATCATAAGTGCTCATGAAAATGATTCTGTGTGAAGCCTTTGGGCAGAAGGGTGCATTTCATTTACATTCAAGTGGTGTGTTTTTACTTTCTTTTCTAGCAACCTAACATGAAACTTAATTAGCAGTAGAAAGGATTTATAGTGTGCTTGTTGGTCAACTTTTGTGTTATGGATGTGTTTCATAGACATACTTTAATTACGTGGAAGTCTATAGGTTTTATTACAGACTAGTATCATAATAGTTCCGTATTATAGCTAGCTTTTATTTTGTTTGGATTTAATATTTGCACTAATGTCACAGTAGATCTTACTAGAAGACAGATTAGTATAAGCTTTGGTTTAATAACACTTACTTTGAGGTAAATGTGGACTTAAAACACATGTGTCTTTGAAATAGAAAATAGGCAATGAAGATACTTATTCTAGTTCCTAAGGGTTTGCTTTCTTTCCTTTCCCTTCAGAGCAGGGTATGCCACAGGTAGACCTGTTTGGGAGCATGTATTTCCACATGAAAGTTTCTAGATGTCACATGCTAATCGATCTAAGAAAGGAGGTGACTAAATTTCATGGATTCTCTTGGGTTGAATTAAGGAGGCTTACACCGTAGTTGTGTAATTGAACTCATAGTTGTGTTTGCTAAAGTTAATGGATATCCTCAAAGAACAGAGAGGATAAAAGGGTAAATACCTAATTGGTAACAGTTAAATCACCAGCCTGGACTGCAGAGGTTTCTGTCTCCTTGGCTCTGCAGACACTCGGTGTCTTCAACCATCTTTTTGGTGTCTTTGGTGTAGCTGGCTGTGCGGGTGGGGGAGAGTGGTGATGAAGGTGATTGTGCTGTCTCTACTGAAGTTGTCTTTACTCCCTCCTCTCGGGGCACTGTAAGGAACCCAGACAAATTGGCAGCGAGGGAAGGCTTTCTCTTTAATGTGCCTCTGGGGTGCCTCAGGCAGTCATGTTCCCACCACATAAGCATACCTCTGCAGATAGTTTCAAGGTTATTTGGTTCTTTGCTCCTGTTCTAATGGTGGATCTCTACCTCGTTGCAAGCTGCAGCATTTCCTACTTCTCTACTCTTTAGTGATAATACTTGAGCCATTTCATCTTGTATTAATCAAGGTCTGAGAGTAGGTCGTGCAGAGCTGGGACAAAACAATGTTAGTGTTGGTCTTTTAAAGCAGGTTGTGGTTTCTCATGTTGATAAACATGCACAAGTCTTCAAACTACAATCTCATTTCTCTTCTTTCAGCTATGTCCTGCTAAGTTACTCAAAGGTAAAGAGGGACAAGAGCTGTAGACTATCTATGGAAGAATCAAGTTTTATCTTGGAAAATGAAGCCTGAAACAGATACTCAGAAAACACACTGAATATGAAGGCTAATGTAAATAATGCTGCTTTCTACATCTCCCAGAGTAGATTCTAACACCTCTTCTGGAGTAGCAGGGAAGTCTCCAGAACTTAAATGTCTCCATATTTCTGTACTACTAAAGTAAACCTGTTCTTCATGAGCATTCACAGTGGAGTATAATAAACAAATACTACAGCGTGACAATCGCTTTATACCACAAGTAATCTCTGATGATGCTGACTTTATAGGTGTGTGCTGATTGAGATCTCTAACTCCAAACAGTGGATAAAATAAGCCTCCAAATGCTAAAATAAGTACTTCAAATAAATTATAAAAGCCAGCCGTTTCTAGTATTCCTGGTGTTTTGGCTTAGTTCTCTACTCTCAAGTCTCAAATGGTATTAGCATGCCAAATTTTCAGCATGTAGCTGTTATTCTTGCACTTGGAGCTCCTAAAGTGTAGAATAATCTGTGGGTACTACTTTTCTGCTCTTTGTCAAAGATTTCATCCTTTTTTAAAAAACATATTTTCTTGCTGCATAATCTGCCTAGCAAATAAAGGATGAAGTACCCATTTGGCTTTCCAGATAAGACTAAATGCAATTGCTAGGCTTTCAGCTTCAGGAAATTGAGTTGAGGATAATATGCAGTCACTTTCCAGATGTTTGGTCTCATCACTGTACAGATGTTTTATGTAAATGGCTTTTCTGGCAGTTGAGAGTTAGGTAATCTTGGAACAGTATAGCCTATAACCTGAGGAATAGGTGTGAAAGTGTACTCTTGTTAACACTGTATGGTAATTTCTAGCAATCATCTGCTTCCATGGAAGTGTTAATACTCCTTTATTATTAAAACAAACTTGTTTAGGTTCCTAATTAAGAAGATGGAGTAATTATAAATTAATATATTACTTCTCTAATGCTGAAATGAAAGTTGCTACCCAAATCTAATAGCTCTTTAACTTAACAGTTCAGGTTGTACTGAACATTATTTGCCTCAGCTTTCACTGACAATGTCTTTTCTTACACATCCCAAATTGAAAAGCCCAAGAGAGGGACTGGGGAATCAAATTCCTTATTACTGAAAGAGAAAATTAGGTTAATGACCACATGCAGAACACAGCCAGCTGAGGGGGGTTCTGTCGGGAGAAGAAAGGGCTCCATGGGGACTTTATAGTGGACTTCCAGTGTCTTAAAGATGGGGACAGAGGTTTTAGTGGTACTTGTTGCAACAGGACAAAGGTCCATGGGTTTATGCTAAAAGACTGTAGGTTTAGACTAGATATAAGGAAGATATTTTGTACACTGAAGGTTATGAAAGACAGGAATTGGTTTCCTAGAACAGTGATAATTCCACATCTCTTGGAACATTCAAGGTCAGGTTGGACAGGGCTCTGAGCAACCAGAGCAATTGCATTTCCCTGATGATGTCCCTGCTTATTACAGGGTAGGTTGGGCTAGATGGCCTTCGATGATCCCTTGCAACCCAAAGTGTTCTGTGATACTACAGAGAGAGCCTAATATCACTAAACACATTGTATAGAGCTATAGATGATAAAACTGTTTTGCAAGCCTTCCTATATGTGTGTCAAGGCTTTAATTAGCGATTGTTTTCATATTAACAATTGTTGCTTGTTACTGATTTTGTTTGTTTGTTTCTTCTATGATTCTTTAACTTTCTGACTGGTTTATATGACTCTCCTTCCTATTATTGGACTTTAACTTCTCTACTTCTTAATGGAAAAATATGACATGTGAATAGCAATCTGTTTGAAGGACAGAAGTTTCTCTCCTTTGTTTCTGTACTTGGAAGAACAACCAGTGCTTTAATGGACCCAGGTCCTTTGAATACATTGGTACAGTAATTAGATATCAGAAATCGGGCCCAAGTAAATAAATTGGCATTGAAATGTGTTTATTTATTATGCTCTCTATCTAGTATGCATGCCTAAAATTACACATTTACTCATTTAAAATAAAATTGGTATATTTCTTGCCTGAAATTGTGTGTGCCCTATTAACAAACTTCTGCTGATTTCTGGTTTGTGGCTTTTAAGCTTTAAAATGAAAAGGCATGAATAGACTCATAGTCAGGGCCATGACAATGCTAACAGAAGACCTGCAATTCAGTTTCCTTGATTGTAATGTCACTTACTGGGGGGGAATAGAATCGTTTGTGGCATGACCGTCTCTCCATTAAAATAAGTTCTATTGTATTAACGGTATGTTTAAGATGTAAATAGAAGGGTAATAAGTGGTGCTGAGATGACAGGATAAAAGTTAACATATAACTTGGGTTTTTTCAATGTCTGAGGAGGGGGAATCAATTCATCTCCCAGCCTGTTATCAAAACAGGGGCTTTGTAGTTTGGTTCTTCTGTTTTGAAATGAGTGTACAAGGGATATGCAAGAAAAAAAATCACCAAACTAAACTTCTAAACAACCTGAGGGCTGTAACTACATATAACTCTGTTAGAAACACTTGAATCACTTTTTTGTTGGAAGTAACCAGCTCTTAGAAATATTTTTCCCCAGTTTCACCCTGTACAGTATGCACACACAAAGAAGACTTGATCTTCTAGTATTTTTAAATTTGATCCAATCAAGCACGCGTTTGTGGCACAGAGGGAAAACAAAGCAGTTTGTAAAGTTAGTAATTTCAATGGAGCAGGTGACAGCCATTCAAACATATCCTGTCATGGTTACAGCATCCATATGGAGACCTATAGATAGATACAGCAGGAGTAATGATGCTTTATCTTGTTGACATAGTGAAGGATATGTCTCTATTAGGGTGGTTCAGCTAATGGAAACCGTTTCTGTGAGGTTTTGGGTTTATTTTTTCCTGAGGCATTGACGCGATAAAAGCTGGATCTTATGCATTAGAGCAGCAACCTGTCTTTCATAAAAAGCTGTTCTTAAAAAAGCAGCAGTAAAACAAAGAAATTAAAGGTCAGAGTACTTCCTATATCTTTAGTACTTCAAAGTTGATTTACTTCAGCAGATATAACAAGGTGGAGGCAGAGCCACTCCTATCAGTGGCGGTGTAGTTGGAAATTACTTACTAGGGTGCTATCCCTCTCTTTCAGCAAGAAAATATCTGCTTTAGCAGCTTTAATATTAACATATGTTTTGGTGTTAGTTCTTGAGGATTGTATTAAGAGCTGATTAGTCACACATTGATATATTTTATACTTGACATGCAGGCTCAACTATATATCCATTATATAGTCCTTTAAGGCCCTTCAAAATGTTACTGAAGAGCTATGGAACTCAACCTTCTAAGCTGCCACTCCAGCTTGGGATTTCATGTCCCTTCCTAGAAACAAGCTTTAAATGGAATGATCTAGGGGGTGGGGTCCAAAATGGAAATTCTCAGGTCAGCACACTCTCTAGGGGAATAAGCCTGGGAAAAACCCGGATGGCAAACCCTACCTGAGCTGTATACAACTATGGTACTCCTCTGCTATGCCCTGGTGAGGCTGCATCTGGGGTGCTGCATCCTGTTGTGGGCACCCTAGTTTAAGAAGGACAGGGAGTTACTGGGGAGTTAAGTGCAGATGATTTTGAGGCTGGAGTCTCTTCCTTAGGAGAAGAGGCTGAGAGAGCTGGATCTGTTTAGCCTGGAAAGGAGACTGAGATGAGATCTCCTAAATGTTTGTGAGTATCTGAAGACTGAATGTCAGGATGATGAGACTAGCCTCTTCTTAATGTTGCCCAGACAGGACAAGGGACAATGGGCTTACACTAGAACATAGAATATTCAATTTTAACATATGGCTGCCTGGAGAAGGTTTTGGCGTTTACTTCTCTGGAGACATCCAAAACCCTTGTGGATGTGTTCCTGTGTAAACTGCTCTAGGGAAACTTGCTCTACAGAGGGCTTGGACTAGATCTCACTTCCAACACGTATTATTTTACACAAGCTTGGCACTTAAAGCAGCATAGTGATAGCAGAAGTAAAGGAACCATTTAATAAAGCTGTGCTTTGGGTGACATGAGTACATTCAGACCAGGCAGACCTCCTGAACAGTGTTTGTGTTGAGACTCTAACGAACTTGCTGCTCTGCAGCAGTCTGATTTGTTTTCACTATCTGAGGACCATAAGACTCTTTAAAATAATCCTTGTGTTTGCAGGAAGAGAACAGTCAAAATGCATGCCTCTCATTTGATTTGTTTACTGCAGGGCAATGACTACATATTTCCAGTTATATTGTTTTAGGTGGTGTTTCTTTTGTGCTGGAACTTGATCAGACACAGCAGACACTCTTGAGTCAGATCAAGTTTCTACTGAAGCACGCTAAACAGTATAGTTTGTTAGGCTAGAAGGTGTTCAGGGATCATATTTAAAGGCTGTTAAATTTTCATCAAATATCAGGATAGTTAATATCTCCCATGAGGATGAGGGTCTGTGATCATGAGGCTGCTTTCACCTCTAAGATTAGGTATGCATGAGTATGGAGGGGGAAGGAGGAGAAGCATACTTAAATATGTGGGAGTGGGGAACTGAGCCAAATTAACCTAATATTGACTCTGATAATTTTAAATGATTAATACAGCTAGAGTAAGCCATCTGAGCATGTATTTCACCACCAATCTTTTTATTTGCTTGGGCTAATGGACTTTCCAGTCCACAGTTTTATTTTCTGCAGTATTATTGAGGAAATTTATTTCTTTGCTTTTCACTTGCTCATTCTATTATGGAAGGCCAAGATGTAGGACTTCATTACTGCTTTCTTTTCCAATGTGGCAAACATCTTAACCTCATCATATGAGATGGTTGTTTTCAGAGTGATGAAAATTTCTGTGTAGTTTAAAAAAACATTATTGGTCTGAATACTTTTGGATGTTAAGTTTTTCAGAGGTTGATTTCTTCTAGCATTCTTACAATTTCATCCTAAAAATATATTTGAGATTAACAATAAACATACTTGCCTATAAAGCAATACAATATATATTCATGCATTTTTAACCTTGAGATGTTGTTTTGTGATAACCTATCAAAAATATCTGGCACTACTCAATGCTCTGAAGAAAAGGATTAGAATTCCTGGCCTATTAAATACTCCAAGAGTTCAAAGTATAATAGCTGAGGACTTTTTCAATGAAGGAGTTAGGTAAAATTGTGATAACTCGTAGACAAATATTGTAATGAGCTGAGAAAAGGGCTCAACATTAATCCTTCTTGTGACATAGGCTAATAATAGTCAATTAGTCTTATTGCAGAGTTGCTACTAGTCTTTCCTTTCTTCTTATCAGATATTCCTAGCTTTCTCTATTTACAAAGGCTTTATTCACGTCAATGTAGCTAATTATTAGAAAACAATTAATATTTTTTATGCATTAATAATTTTTATCCCCTCCGTAAGACCCTTGACTGTCAGGTCAAATTGAGTGATTTTTCCCATGTGCAACCACTGCATAGTGCTTCAATCCCAAGTGTTCATGATTCTTATTCTTTCACTTCAGAAAATATTAGGTGGCAGCAGGAACAGATTCTCAGTGAAGTTTGCATCTGTCCTTCCTGATCACTTGCCAGGAAGGTGGTACCACTCCTCACACACTGGTGAGTGATACAGCCTTCAGAGTAGCTACAAGCTGTATCTGCTCCTACAGCTTTTTGGCATTTTTAGTGGTACCAAATGCAGTCACAGATGCATGAGTTCCTTGGATTAAATTAATGCCTTATCCTCTGAACAGCTGTGGTAGTTCCAAGAATCTGACAGATTCAACAGAGGAAAAAATAATCTAGAAAAGGCAGTGTCAGTCACTGGTCCTCAGGTGCCCCATTATCTGATGGCATCAGACACCAACTGTAAATATTAAAAAATGTGGAGTAGGTTATTATCATGAGCATTTTAATGAATTCTTAAATGAAATAAATTTTCTGTCCAATACTGAATAGTTTACAGGTTTATAAGTAAATTTGAAGATAAGTGTTGGCCACTCTTACTTTGAAAACCATGATAAATGTAAGAATTCTTAAAAAAAATCTCTTCACTGTTACTGAAGCAGACATTGGCAAGAATATGCCTTTTGAATTCCTATTCTGAAAGAACTTGCCAGTGTTTTATGCATGCCTTTTTATGTTCTTAATCTCATCATCATCTTTCATTTTTAATATGGAGTATATTTCAACAATCCCTTGAAGTCTTTCTTGCTTATCAGTAGAGACAAATAGGTGTCACTGCTTTTGACAAATACAGATGAATGAGGGTGCTTAACGTTTAGTAGCTGTTTTGAGCCAGAGGGACCAATAGAATGGCAAGGTGTATAATTCCAAGACATAGAAACAGAAAAATAAATATAAAAAGGTATGAAATTGCTGTTAAAATTATGGTAGCATCATTCCCCTCTACTGCAAGTAGAAATGCTTACATTAACAATTCATTTCAACTCGGAGTGCCTGGGGACTCTTCAGTATCCTCTTATAGCTCTGGAAACTATCACAGATTTTAACAGAAACAAGTTTTGAAACCTGTGTGAACCTTAAACACGTGGCTTGACAGTGACTTAGTTGTTGTTGTGTCAGTAAAAGACTGATTTGGGACACTTGTGTGCAGAATTATACATAAGCAACGGGTGATGAGGGGGAAGGAATCTTGATCTGAATAGGTCTTGTTGTCTTTGTATACTAAATCATAAACCTCTGAATTGCAATTATCAGCCAACTCCTACAAGTGCAGATAAATGTAATCCATCCCACTAAATTTAATCCATCTCACTAGTGGGTAGAAAGTGCTTTGGTAAAGGCTGAGGAACATATTGCTTTGTAACCTAAGTGCATCTGTTGTTGCTGATGACTTTTTTTACTATGATATTAACATATATAGTGTATTAAATGTTTTTTGTTTAAAAAGCTAGTAGTTTCTGTACTGCTTCCAAATATTAAACTAAAACAGAGGGAAACTTCAATTGTGTAGAGTTCTAGCATTTATAATAGGCTAGCATATGTAATAGAAATTTTACTGCTATAGCGCTTCACTGGAGCTCAGTTTTCTGTCCTTAGTTGCCCAAATTCTGTAATCATTACTCATTTAGGATGGAAAAGACCTTTTAAAATCAAGTCCCATGATAAACACTGCAAAGTCTACTGCTAAATCATGTGTCTCAGCACCACATTAGCACGTCTTTACCTCAGGCTCCATCAGCTTCCTGGTCATCCTGTTCCAGTGCTTGTTGTCACACTGTTGGTGCAGAAATTTTTCCTGATATCTAATCTAAACTAACCCCGGTGCAGCTTGAGGCTGTTTCCTCTTGTCTATAGTACTTAGCACTTGGAAGAAGAGCTCAATGTGTACTTCACAACCTCCTTTAAGGCAGTTGTAGGGAAAAATAAGGTCTCCCTTGAGCCACTTTGTCTCTGGACTAAAAAAATTGGAGTTCCCTCAGCTATTCCTGTTAGGAGGAATGTGCCCTTCACTAGCTGCTTTACTCTTCTCCTGAGAAGCTGTATAGCTTAGCTATCACTGTTAAAGTAAAATTCTGAAAGTATTTATCTCAATATCATTCTTTTCAGTTAGAAAGCCTCTAAATTTTGTCATGCTAAAAGGTATGCTTCTGTTACTAGGCCAAAACAATTGAAAAAGGATTTAATTAATGCCTTTCATGTTATGAGATGACATCAACATCAGGTGATAAAGAGACGAAAATGCTACGAAATCAAATGAATTTGCCCTGTACCCCAAAATGACACAAAACCTTCTGATAATTTATTTTGTAAACATCCTGATGTAAAAGGGTCTAAGTTGGTCAGGAATTATTTGAATTTAGAGGTTTAAAGCCGAAGTTCACAACAATTTTTTCAATAGAATTCTAATTGCAATTTTGACTGGTTCTGTGACGGTCAGCTGCAATGTTCTTTTCAACAGCTTTATCAAACGCTGGTGTGATTTAAGGTGAACTGTGCTCCATTGTGAGGTATGGAAATGAACCTACAAGGACGATTCTGTAACCCATGACAAGGCTTTTCATTGTGAGGTTTTCGTTTATAATGTTAATTCCTGTAGGTATTCCTGTCCTTGTAGCAATACTCATGCTGATTCCCGTTAATCAATAACTTTCAGGAGCATGACTAAGTTGAAAGGTGCTGTCAAGATCTCTTCATGTAGAAGGTACTGTCTAGTAACTTCTTAGGTGCTGCCTGAGAGAAAAATCTATCAACATTTTAACACACTCGAGGTACTTCAGATTAAGACACTGTATTTGAAAGATAGGTGATTTTGAAGTCTGTTTCTGTGATGAGCATAAGAACAGCGTTAACTAAATGAAATCAGTGCAGGAGAAGGAGTTTATTTTCAATGAGTGACTGTTGTCCCTTGTGCAGCAGAAACATCTTTACTCTGGGAAATGAGGTAGGGAAGAGCTGATGGACATGGCAATTATCTGTTCAACTGAGCTTAGGGCTTAAAGCAAGAGAACCGTCAGCTAAACAGGAGACCATGAATGTACATACAGAGCAGTGATGTGCGGAACCACATTGCCAAACCTCCTGCTCGCATACTCAAGATAAACGAGCAGGAGGGCAGAAGCAGTCAGAGAAATCTGTTTTAGGTGCCTCTGAATGCTGGATCAGACAGAATTCCTTGTTTACTCTTAAAGTGAGCTACAACCAAAACAAATTTTGTTGACTCCCTGGGGTTGAGCAGCTGAAAAACAACACAAAAAGAGTACACCCTGTGATGGACTGGAGTCCTTGCGCAAAGTTTGTCTCCACATTAATGACATTTTTGCTCCACCTACTGGTAGGAAGGTTTGGAGGCTTCTGAATCGCCATCAGGCACTTGCACCTCCTCCTGTAACCAGTCCTCTTCTTCGAAATAAGAAATTAACTTTCTGTATCTAAAAAGAGGTGAAAAAATTCTTAATGTTAAAATTTGTAAGGGAGAGATAATCTCTAGGAGGGGAAAATCATGGGACAAATCTTAGTGTAAAAGCAGATGAGAACTGGGACCGGTCAGTCTGGTCATGAATGACTTAGATGAGGGATTAGGGTGCACTGTCAGCATGTCTGCTGGTGACACAAAGCTGGGTGGTGTCGCGACACCCCCCAGCAGCCTGTGCTGACATTCAGCGAGACCTGGACAGGCTGGAGAGCTGGGCAGAGAGAAAGGGCTTAAGGTACCACAAGGATGAGTGTAGAGTCTTGCATCTGGGCAAGAACAACTTCAGGGACCAGGATAGGTTGGAGACTGACCTGTTGGAGGGCAGTGGAAGAGAAAGGGACCTGGGGGTCCTAGTGGACAGCATGGTGACTATGAGTCTGTTCTTTTGGAATGTTTCTCCCAGGGGTTGTGATGGTCTCTATCTCCTCAGTGGTGGCTCTAAGTGCTATAAACCGATGAGGTTGTCAAAGAGCAGTTTTCTTCCAGTTCTGCCACACACTTTCTGTTGAGCTTAATGCTAGGATATCTGCCATTCACAGTACCAGAAAGAATTAAAGGCTTAGACAATTAATAAAAAGCTTTGGGAGTGGACACCTTTGTCTCTAAGGTAGACACATCTCTCTCTCTGATAAGGTCCTTTGCATCTTCACAGCACAAGGATGTTCATGCATGTTGGCTACAGGAATTTTTTAATCCTTGAACTGGTCATGCCAGACTTCAAGTTTATACTCTTTCAATAAAAAGTAAACCTGTTTGGTTGGGTTTTTTTGTGGTTGCTGTTTATCATCTTGGGGATTTCTGTTGTCATCTGTATTCTGTTAGCTTATGCTCTTACTCTTGGAAGATGCTGCTATATAACAATAATGAGTCTCCTGTCAATTAATAGCTGGAGAAGCAAGGGCTTGGATGAAACAAGCTGTTGTCTTACTATTTTTCTGGCAGAACCTTTACTGTGATTTTTAACTGCACACATAGAAATGCACCTGTAAAGCTATTAATGTTTTTGGAATATCAATTTTAATTTTACGATTAAGAGAATTTTATGATGGAAACATTGGTAGTGTTAGCAGAGCTCAAGAGATTCTACAATACTGATTAAAATAATGAGGAAAAAATCTCTTCATGTAACCATTACAACATGAGAAAGAATGAAAATGAACTCTTATATCTGTTCCATTAGGGTGATGAAGCTTTCTTAGTAGAGTGATCCACCATGCTGTGAAAAACCTCAAAAAGTCTTGGATGTTCTTCAGTTTAAATCTTCTCAACAGAAATAAATAAGTATAATCATTTGGAGAAGTAAAATGTTGATGTATTTTAAAATGAGGCTTATCATTTCTGATAAGCATTCTGTGAAGAAGTATCAAGACTTGCTATCGTGGGGTGGCATTAAATAGGAGACAATGATGTAATGTAAAATACAGCCAGCATGTTGGTTTCATCAAGATTGACTGGGGTAGTAAGACGGCTTTGAAATCTATCAACAGCGGTAGATAAAGAAACTGAAAAAAAAATAGTAATGAATGAATGAAAAGGAAGAGTAAAAAGAGCAAAGAAGTGATCCAGAGAGAACCTTAAGTGAGTGGCTTAAAACTGGCAATGCAGGAGTAGAACTGAAAATGTAAGTATGTGGAATTTCTAACGGCTTGTACTATGGATAGAACTATGGTGAGAGCACACAGATTCAGAGAGTGTGTAGGAGT
>VZRI01013543.1:6837-81939 GCA_013397515.1 Upupa epops
CCCCCCCCCCCCCCCCCTCCTTGGCGGGGAGCGGGATGAAAAAGTCTCTTTGGAGGTCTGACCGCTGCTTTAGACATAAACCGACGCGAGTACGGGGACAACTAAGCCCCTTAATGTCCCCACAGCACTTTTTAACCTCGACAAGTCGACCTAGAGAAAAAGAAGCAGGTCAGCCTCGGCTCCTCCTTTCCAACCCCAAGCGAGCTGTAACGGGGCGAGCCAAACCGCGAACGAGGGGTGAAAAAGAGCCTTTGCTGCTGCCCAGTCCCGTCCGTTCACCTTTTCCTTTCAAATCCTCCACCCAAATTTCTCCTGCCAGAGCCGGCTTCCCTCACCCCCGGGGACAGTGGCCGCCCCGGCAGGGTCCTGCCTAGGCTGCCTCTAGTGATGTGTTCGTTTACCTGGTGATGCTGGTTAGTAAAACGCTCGATTTAAAAGAGAAATGCTAAGGAGGAGAGCTGGGAAGATGAGATGCGCTTTGCCTGGTGGAAGCATTTTCATGAGAAAGGCACGGTCTTCACCCCGTGTTTGCAGAATGCGGCTACACGGACGTCCCTTCAATAGCTTCTGACCCCACACAATCCGTTTGATAACACTCGAGAGGTGGAAGAATGGGAGACTTTGTCAATCAAATGGTGCCAATCCCAATGGAAACGGTGCCACCAAGACCGCAGCGCGTTTCCTCATCAACTGGATTGCGGGGGCTGGGAACTCAAGGATCAGCTTTTGAAAGTGCGCACAGGGCTCTCCAAAGACAACAATGTCTTTTTTATACGAGCTACTGTGCCTCCCCGAGTGGAATCCAATGTGCTCGGCCAGCCCGAGCCGACCAAGAGCTACGGCTCTGCCTTGCCACCCATTTCGCCGGGCAGGAGCCTCGCAGGGGGGGAGTAGGGGGGGGTGACATTTCTTCCTAGTCCCACGCCTGACTCTGCTCCTCGTCCCCTTTCCCCTCTCCTTTAAACATTTTCGGCTCCGCGTAGCGCTTAAGCATGTGCTTAGTTGTGAGAGAGCTGGGTTGGCTGGAACCGTCGGGGATCCTGGACTGGGAGGGGAGATGGAAAGGGTCCTACTCAACGCTCAGGAAGATCCTTTCTCAGCAAGAAATATAGGCGTAACTTTTTCTGACACACGGACACGGAATTCTCCGCGTCCCCCGTGGGCCGGTTCATGGGGTCGTGTGTGGCTTCTTCCAGACACGAGCTGACAGAAAGTTCAGCACTGATTTATTGTGGTATCAGTGTGGCACACCCCTCGTCCCCTTAGACACCCCCCTCCCCCAAATAGAAGTTGTGCCTACAGCGCGGTCCAGGAGATCCCGCAGTGCCCGCGCAGGGCGGATCTCCCCACCTGCTTGGGTGCATAGAGCAGACCCAGACCCACACGAACTCCCCAGGCACAGAGGACTCGAGATAGGGGGACAAACTCCTGCTGTGGCTCATGGGGACAATTCCTAGCCTTGGGAAAGCCCACCCTCACTCCTCCGCCCTGCTTATCTCCTTCGGGTGGGAGAAAACCCCCCCAATACAGCGGCCGAAATATCTTCCCCTGGCGTGGGAATCTTGAGAAAACAAGCGAAAACACCAAAAGCTAAAGAGAAAATCCTCACCCCTCCGCAGCGCACGCACAGTTGCTCCTCCAGCTGCCCAGGGTGTGGAGCATCTCGCATCTGGGGGGTCTGGGGGGGAGGGGGTGTCCCTTGGCCACCAGCGCTCAGCGGCCCCACTCGCAAAGGCTCTGTGCGAGGGCAGCGCTGCCTCCTCGCAGCTCTTTTCCCTCTTTCCCCAATTTCCGGCGTCCGGCTGAGTCCTTCTGTCCTAATCCTCCGACACCCCACACCCCACACTCCCCCTCCTTCTCCGTCTTCTCCTGTGCCGGGCCAAGAGGGCCAGGGTGGGGCTAGGTACGAGGTGCCAGGGCAGGGCTCCTGCCGTGCCAGGGCGGGGGTGGCGGGGGGGGACTTCGGCCCGGTGGCCCCACCGCGCCCCTCCGCGGCTGTCCGGTCTGGGGACCCGGAGGGAAAAGGGCCCTTTTCTGTAGGCTCAGGATGGCCCGGGCAGCCCCTTGTTTTCTGACCCCCCCCTTTTCCTGGCACCGTTATTATTAGCACTTAATATGATGCCCTCCGCATCTGCATCCCTTAATGTCGGTAGAGTATCGGGACACACGTACAAGAATTGTCGTCGGCCCGAAGCATCTTTGATAGAGCCGAGGCAGCGGTGATTTCTGCAGAGGGTTTCTGGAAGGTGGTCGTTGAGACAATTAGTGAAAAGTTGTTCTGTAGAGACAATTAAAAAAAAAACACAGGCACGGGTTAGGTTAAGACATCCATAAATACATAGAAAAATACTTCTTTTATCAGTACGTACTTCAAGCCAGAATCCTGCCGGCATGGATCTGTTTATCTGGTTTTAGATATTGTTATCATTCTATCGCATCAGACACCTCAGGAGTTTCGTGCTTTGGGCCGTACACCCCGTCGTGCCCGCATACACGTGTGCGGGGTACATACCTCCGGCTGCGGCTGTGCCAGACTAGGTATTTACGCACACAGTCACAGTCCTCAACCCTGTCGTCTCTAAGTGTTTCAAAAAGGAACTCAGCTTTCAAGTGGATCTCTTCGCTGCCCTCCCCTTCCCTCGCCCTCCCCGTCGGGGCCCGGAGCGGCTCCTGCCCGCTGGCGCCTAGGAAAGGGGCTCTCGGCTCCCGGGTGGGGCTGGTGGCGGAGCCGACGGACACGCGTGTGTCTCCGGCTGTAGAGTGTGTGTGTGTGGGTAAACTGGGAGCCGGCCCCGGCGCTTTGATTTACCACGGCCCTTTCCGACGGCTTGCGAGAAGGGGGCGCGTTGCCCGTTGACCTTTGGTTTGGTCTACGGTACATCTCCTTATCCCCAGAGATACCCCTTCGAGAGGCTCTGGGGGATCTGCAGCCAGTTCTGGGCCCGCTGGACTGCTGGGCGGCAACTCCGCTCCTTCGGGGCTGCCCCGACGGCCGGTGCCGGGGGCCCCGCGGAGCTGACGGCCCGTCCCGGGGGAACAGAACGTGCGCTGGAGGGAAGGCGACCTTTCCCCCTCGACCTTTCCCTGGGGGTAACCAAAGCTCCCTTTTATTTTCAATGTCACTTCGGAGTTTGCCTTTTGTTCCCCGCTACCTCTCGCTTCCAGGGATACGGGCGGCTCCCCGCTGACTCGGGGAGGGGCGAGCTGTTGCAAAGATATCTCATTTAAAAACCACAATGGAGCCTTTTCCACCATCCCGGGTGGTGCCCGAGCTTTACTTTCGGGCCGGGGGCGGGATGTGAGGGGAAGGGGATTATTTGCTTTTGCTTTCGCAGCAAAACTCGAGGGCAAGTTACAGGAGGGCTAAGAGCAGCCCCAGCCCTTCTTCATTGCCCTTAAGAACCGGGCAGGCCCACCCATAAGAAGGCTGGAGCATCCCCCACCATGCCAGTGGCAGCCTGGGAACCCCGCTCTGCTCCTTGCGGATCCGTCCGCAGCTGCCCCGTTGTCACTGGCTTGGGAGTGACCGAATGCTCCAGTCGTTGTTCCCAAATCCTTCCTGGGGTTTGGTCTGAGCTCACCCACCAGGGGCTTTCATTCAGAAGGAAGTTGCCAGCTGCATCGCTGTGCCCTTGGCTTTTCTTTAGTTTTCCCTTGGCAAAGTGGGCAGCGGCGTTTGTTCTCCCTACCCGGGCAGGGGGACCAGTACCCCGCAAGCCCTCGAGGCCGGGGCGACCCACAGCAGCCTCCGCTGGCCACAGGCAGAAGTGCAAGGCCCCAGCAACCCTGGCCTTGCTGACCTGCTGATCCTGCTGTGAAAAATTAGCCTACATCAGGACAAAACCAAATACATGAGGAAAATGAATGGGAGTTGGCTCTGCTTTTCTCTTAGGAGACTCATGTCCCCCTTCACTGTGCATGAAGGATGAGCTTCTTTTAACGTGGTTGCCACTCCTCCTCAACATCCCACCATAGATGCAGCTCGGCCTCTGAGCAGAATTCTTCTCCTTCTCTGAGAAAGATCTGTAATTCATCTGTTCCTGGATCAAGAGGAGCTGTTTAATAATTTGTGCCCACTCCAAGTGTTCTCTTTTCAGCAGCTCAGTCAAACAGCTTCAAATAGTGCACTTGACAGTCCATGGTCACACACGTAGAAGGCTGTCACTCAGAGACTGAGTGTGGGGTGTGAATCTGCTGTGCCAATCGCCAGCTGAAGCCCTCAGGTAGAGATGAGCTGAATCAGTGGATTGGCCTGGTAGAGCTAGACTGACCCAGCTGCCCACTGTGAGTGATTTATTCCTCATGTGAGGCTTAAAATCAGTGTTTCCCCTGAGTGATAAAAAAATTAAATTCATTCACTCTGCCTTGATTTTCTTCTATTCCTTTCCTGGGAGAGAGGACACAGAGGTTTCCTAGGCAAAGAGGACCATTTCAGGAGCCCAATGGCAATTCTAGGGATGTTTCAGAAGTCTCCCTTTCACTTCATGGGAACCAGAGCCCTCTGGGAAGATCATGCCCCCAGTCTGGCTAGTACAACTGGTAGGTCTAGTTAAAAGCTGACGTAAAAAGCTGCAGCACAAAGGAAGCCATTTGTAGGGAAACTCCACAATGAACTTTATTGGTCCTGCTACCAAACCCATTAACAAAGCTGTACTCTCTGTAGCATTGTCTCCAGGTCTGGGTTTTGTTAACCAGCTACTGACATATATATGGCCCAGGGTGCTGCTGTAACAGGTGCACTCCTCTTGCCAGCAAAGGGTTCAGTTCAGTTCCCGGTTTCAGCTGGTTTGGTTTCTAGGTACGACTCCTCCAAGAGTTCACTGCTGTAAATAGGATCTCAGAAGGTCATAGTAGAGTGGGATGTATGTGGCAGGGAAACTCTGCTCAGGCCACGTACCATAGGAGGAATTTAACTGCTCTGACTACAGCTCTCATCGCCTCTAATGTGACGGGTCAGACATCCTGGAGGTCAGAACAGGCTCCATCAGCTGGACTCCCCCATCTTTCAGAGTGATGTAAACCCAGTGTTACGTGGCTGGTTCACCCCACACCAATGGCTCCTGTTCTGCAACAGCTATGGAAGCAGAGCCCCTCGATTTTATGCAAGAAATGGAGGTAAGGGATAATGAATGGCAACTGTCTGCAATACTGAGAGCGATGGGTGCCTGTGCTTTGCTGTTACTACACATATAGCATATTCTTGCTCAAGCACTAGCACTTTCGCTCCAGCATTTCACTCTGACAAGCGTGTTTGTTTGTTTATATGAGCTATGTAGTGCAAAGTGTGGGATTTGCTTGGATGATTTTCTTGCCAAGTTGAAGGTGGAGCAAAGGATTCGTCAAAATCTTTCACCTTTTCTTTCTCCCAAGAGGATCCAGGCACCTGGCAAAGAAAAGACCCAGCTGGAAAGGGACTTCTCACCCACTCTTGCAGCTATGCGAAGAACAGAGTCACTCCTCAGTTTGCTGCATTTATTGCTATCACCTGGTGTCCACATCTTCTTCCATTGCCCCTAGAAGCAAACTCTCTTTCCTTTGGACGTGTTATTGACCCATTGAGCAGGATTCTTCAGTTCCTGTGTTTCCAGGGGAGGGTATTATGGTTCCACATGCAGCTGAGCACCTACCAAAACACCTCACAAATACAACAGAAGATGGGTTCAGTCTTGCAGAACATTTCCTCCTGGAGTTGATCAGCAAGAAGGAAAGAATGAAGTTCAGCTTGAGGTTCAGTTGAAGGGTTGAAAGCCTGAGAGCTGGAAAACAAAACCAAAGCCCATTTAAATGATAAACTATAAATTGCAACCAAAAAGTTTCCCAAGGTCCAGAAGCATTCTACCTTTGAATCAGAGCAGCACTCTGTATTGAAATAAAAGTCTTAAAACATGTGCTAAAACAACTCCTTTCCAGCAGCTCAATTTTCTGTTTCCCCAGACATTAGTGGTTATTAGCATTCTAGTCCAGAAGAGTCTCCGTGTAGCAGAACTATCTTCTAAATGACTTTGGATGATAGGCATAATGAAGTTAAAAATTTCACTCATCTTTGCCCTGTCATAAATGAAAGCACATATTATACTCATTCAATAAATAGCTAACCAGAGAGTTAGGTTCAAGTTACATTTTCAATGTAGAAATGTTTATGCTGAAAGAGCCTAGATACTTTCTTGGAAGTAGTTTAATGATGTAAAATAGTCCATTAATGGATTTTGACTACTGTGCAGTTTTTAAAATAATGTCCCTTATAATTAGTTGTTTCATCATTCCTTTATGTGCCTTGCTTATTTCAAATTCCAGGGAAAGAAGACTGCTGAGCTGATATAATGAGATAATATCCTTCACTGGCATAAGTAAGGCTATGAGATGGACTGCTACCCACATTGGTAATTATACGTGCTCCCTTTCCACAACTCGAACCAGAATGGATACTCCACAGCGTTTTACTCTCTCTGAATAACATTAACTGAAAAAAAAACAAGTGAGTAACTTGTTTACGTATTAGCATTGGACGAAGCAACCTGAGCTGCCTGTCCTTGAGTCTGCAGAGTCAAACTCATTCAGCGAGCACTTAACACAGGATGAAGGAGGAAAGCCATTTTGCCAGCTGTGCTGGCTCTGCCACCCCTCAGGGTGCCAGCTTCGGGTTCTACACACCCTGCGAAGTAGCCAGAAGGCAGAGAGAGACTCATAGATTTGTCCAGTTGTGAGGAACAAGCTTTATAGGTGACTGCTCTCACCTCTTCTATCCCATCTTCCCTGTAGGGTTTCTAAAGATTCTGGGCATAGTCTTAAGGTGAGAGAAGGAAGCAATTGATGTCTATTTGGAGATGATGTAAGAGGCAAAGTCTTAGCTCATGGTCATATGGGAAATAGGTCCCAGCTAAAAGAGAGTAGAAAAACACCAGCATAATAATCCAGCAGCTCTGCAATCCCTCTCTGAGGGGCTGCAAACAGGGCTGCAGGCTGTGCCGCAGGAGCATGAGCACTGCTCCATCGCTGCGGGCAGGGGTCCATCCTGCCACTTTGCCTCCTGTGGCCCAGGACTCCCCCTGAGAGAGAAATAGAGATTGTGTTTAAATTCAGTGGGAAGAGACTGAGGTACTCACAGCCTTTTAAAGCCTGCACTGCAAAACCTATCAGAAGCCCTCGCTTCTCAGTATTGCTTTCGGGTGCTTTTTTCAGTTAAAAAACTCCACCTTTGACCTGAATGCAGCCTGGGAACTTCACATAGAAATACATATGGCACGAAGCAAGAGTTTCCAAACAGGTCTTTCTTTGGGCACTGCAGGGATGGCAGCTGGAGCTCTTGGTGTCAGCTCTTGCCTGTGGTGGTAGTTGCCAGCACTGAATTTGTACCAGCCCTGCAACTCTGCCCATCCCACCTCTAGCTCCCCAGCCTCTCATTTGCCTTCTCCCAGCCTCATGATGCCAACCATATGTCTTCCTAATCTTTCCTCAGCCACACTGATTTTTCTCCCCCTTCTCTTACTCATATTTCACTTTCAGGATGTGAGCAGCACTAGTAGTGCTGGTTCTGGTGGCAGAGGCTGCGGAACCGTTTGTGTCCAGATGCCAGCCTCACGTAACACATGAACAGTCTTTCTACATAACATGGGGCAGTCTGCAGGGTCTTCACACCTAGGAAATAACTGAATTAGAGTAACTGCTTCAGAAAAACAGCAAAAGAACTGTGTCTTTGGGAAACCTGGGCTTCTGTAAAAACTTTTCAATTCATTTTGGACGCTCAGCTCTCCAAAACCTAATGCTTTACTGAATGTGCAGTTCCTTCAGTTGATGGGCTTCTCTAAACTTCCTTTTCTCAGTCCTTACACACCCTGCATTTATGTACAACAAACTCAGGACTTTGCTGTCTCTCAATCTGCACATCATTCTCTTACAAAGCTTGATAATATTTTCCCTATGGTGTTTATTCATTTCACTGGGCTGTGCATCCAATTAGACTGCTCTGCTGCCGACTCCAAGTGAGAACAGTCCCAGCTCCCTGGCACGCTGCTCCATTTCTCTTCAGTTCCATTTCCCTCGAGGTCACTGTTAGGTGATGATACGCAGTAACATCCCCACTGAGGTGCTGTTTCCATTAGCTTTCCCCTTCAGAGGTGGCCAGAGGTCTGAATTCTTACATGATTTGTTTTCTTGCCTACTTAGGAAATAAGATTCTGCTCCGATCCCTCTTCTACAGGGAAATGCATCTTTCCCAGGTATTTCTTCCTTTTCTCATAACACAGCATCTCTTTACCTCTGCTTTTAAAACAAGAAATACCTGTTGGTGGATGGCACTGGGTTTTTAATCAGCATTCAATACAAATTAAATAAAAATAGTTATAAAAGGAGGAAGAATAGACACGGCAGAGCGTAGCATGTATGACCCCTATTAAGAAGCCCACAGAAAATGCTCTCTCAGCCACATCTATGTGAAATGCACTGAGAAAGCACAAAACCCCCACCTCCTGCTGCAGAGCACAATGAGTTTTCGGGGTAAATGTATCAGCTCCATACTGAAACGATGCTGTCAGTTCACTAGATGTAGTCTTTACTGAATCAAACATGATTCAACACCCAAAGTGCTTTTGGTTCTGCTGTTTTGGCAACTAGCTGCCTTTGGGGGAGGAGAGGGGAGAAGGAACCAAGCACTGCAGGTTCCCATTTTTCCCTCAATGAAGGGTTGGTTGGAAGTTTATATTCTTTGGAGCACTGAACTGGCTTTTTTTTCTCCTGATCATGAAATTCTGACATGTGGGGGCACTTCAGTGCCTCACTGCACTGTACTTTTCCTCACAAGAGCGGTTATTCCCTTAAAGCTAATATTATTTGGTAGCCTCGTATTAGCTCTTCACACCACTTGAGCCCATGGTAGGGCTTTGTGAGAGAAGCTGGAGAAAACCAGCCTTGACTCCATCATCATGGTCTCTGAAAAAACTCTTGTGGAAGAGGGTTTGGAGACAGAGCAGGACTAGCATCTCAGGGGAATCCATGACCCAGAAGTCTGAAGGAGACACGCAGCGACTGTTACTAGGTGATTGGAATAGTTGCACATACGGTCAAACCTATAAACAAGCATCAGACGTGAGGTTCCAAGGTCTGATGACCCTTTCAATAAGGAAGTTTTTCTTAATGTCCAACGTAAACTTCCCCTCTGGTGCAACGTGAGGCTATTTTCTCTTGAACTACCATTCATTACTTGTGAGAAGAGACCAATCCTCATCTCCCTACAACCTCCTTTCAAGTAGTTACTGTAATTAAAGCTGGCACATTTAAAGATGAATAATCAGTAACATTTTCATCAGAAAATGTATTCTTTATGAATTGGCATCTTTTCCTCTTGAACAAATCTATTGGAAACCCCTAACTTGTTTAGAATTGAAGACTCAAGTGACTATATGAAATTCTCTGTCCTTAGGTGGACACCATCTCCCAGCTGTATTGTCGATCTCGGTTTGAGGTGAGCAGAGGTTGAGTTTTCTCTATCAGAAATACTTCTGTTTCAATACAGCAGCAAAGCAAGTACCAAACATCAAGGCTTTTTTTTTTGTTCAGAGACAGGAATCTCACCAGAACCTCCGATGTTTTAATAAATGATCTGGATCCAGGAGTACTATCAAACTATTCTGCAAAAGAGAAACTCCCATTTGCAGTCATCTCAATTTTAAATAAAATCTCCAGCTGATCTGGAGTCTTAGAAGTGAAGATGGACGTTTGTCTCCAGCTGTTCGTGCACTGGAAGGACCATGCTGTGCTAGGAGGGTTCTGTGTGCTGGTATGGAGAGGGAGGATTGCAAGTGTGTTTCTGCCATCCACTGCTCCTTGTGTCCATTCACCTCCACTTCAGCTTAATTGTCCTCAGAAGCCTGGAGAAGTGGGACATACATGACTTATTCTTCTTATACAGCTTGAGAGGAATGCAACAAGGTGAGGGGTATTGTATGATCTCCTTCCAGCCAGCTGCCTTGTGACAGAGGCCACCATGTGGACTTAGGGGACAATGCTCCTTTTGCTTGTTTGTGGAGCCAAGATTTTCCTGGGGCATTGGGAAAAAATCTGCCTTTTCTATTGGTCTGGGACTTGACTTGATAGGATCATAGAATCATTAGGGATTGGAAGGGACCTTGAAAGATCATCCAGTCTAATCCCCTGTCCATAGCAGGATCACCTAGACCAAGTCGCACAGGAACATATCCAGGCGGGTCTTGAACATCTCCAGAGAAGGAGACTCCACAACCCCCCTGGGCAGCCTGTGCCAGTGCTCTGGTACCCTCTCTGGGAAGAAGTTCCTGCTGATATTTCTATGGAACCTCCTCTGTTCCAGCTGGCACCCATTGCCCTTTCTCCTGTCACCAGATGACCTTGAGAAGAGCCTGGCTCCATCCTCCTGACACCCACCCCTCACAGATTTATAAACATGAATGAGGTCCTCCCTCATCCTCCTCTTCTTCAAGCTAGAGAGACCCAGCTCCCTCAGCACTTCCTCATAAGGGAGATGGAAGATTTCTGTGCATGAATCCAAAACCAGAAAACCCCCCACATCTCCACCTACATGATAAAGTGTCTCTCAAAGCAGTTGTATGAGAGAGGAGCATAGAAGCTTTACACATTAAAATAATCTATATTCATGTTTCTTTCAAGGTTAGTTTATTTCTGGTAATCATTTCTTTAAAATTCATTCTTGTGACATCTCCTCTCCTTTCCACATCATGTGCTTCATTTTTCTCTTCAGAAAAGGAGAGGTTTCCTTACCCTCCATCCATGCGCGTAGTAGAGTCAAAGGGCTGGAGTGTGAAGGGTATGTACCTGGGATATAACTGCATTGACTTCAGCAGTTACTCCACGAGTACTTGAGAGAAAAGCCAGGGACAAGTTATTTTTAACAAAGCAAAGCCTATTGTCACCATTGTTTAAAGCCTCGTGGTGCAATATAGGATGTGTCAGACAATGTTCATTTTTAAAAGGTACCCTTGGGTTGTCTGCAACCTCCTGCTAGCTGAGAACTTTGGTTAGATTTCTCCTTCTTGTGACCCAGTTTTGCAATTCTTTTCTCCACTGGCCCAGACTAAGAAACTCTTCTGAATTACTGCATCTGGTAGCTCTGATGGTCTCCCGTGACTGCCTAATTTATTTGTGTACTTGTCGATGAATCACGAGTAAGAGAAAACACACTTGAACTCTGCCATTTCCACTTGCTCAAATATATAATTTTAATAAGCAGCAAATTTGCTGGAAAATGCAGTACGAGTTTGCATGGCAGTTTCCATGTGTGAGTTACCCAAAATAACAGCACCAGGCGGACAACTTGACTGACTGGTCTCCTTTCTAATTGAAGGAGAGGACCAAGATTCCTGAAGGGATCTGAAAGAGCTGACTAACTCCAAACGTTAGTGTCCTTAACTCATTGTTCCTGCTGGAAGGCACTTTGCCTCTTCATTGGCCTCTCTGCACACTGCTGCTTTGCTGGTGATGTGGCTGGAGCAGGGACCACCAGCACCCAGTATCAATGTTCCATCTCACAGTGCAGTTGCTGTGACCCTGACTCAGTTGTATGGTTTACACCCAGTAGTATATCTCCAACAATGAAGGTTTGATTCTTCCCTCTCTGAAGGTTTATCTTGCCTTAGTTTTCCAGTGCTTTCCTTGATGGTTTCCCCACCTCCTCCAATTTTTCCAGTGTTGTAGCAAGATTGTTTTTGAAATGACATTCCTTGGGTTCTATATTGCTGTTAAAATCCACATCCCTCCTGCTTGCTCTTCTCTTACCCATTTCTGCTTCTTAATTAGCACATTTTTTCTAGCTTAGATGGCCCTCCCGCTGTTCACAAGATCAGTAGGACAGTTGCTGTGTTTCATTAGTCATTTTATATGAGAAGTAGTTGTTGGACAGCAAGTTTCAACTAGTCCTGTCTGTCCATTGTTACTATATGAATCATCAGGGAGGACATAATGAATCATCATTCCCACCAAACTGCTTTTTTCTGGGCTTTCCTTCCTTCCTCCAGATTCTGCACCTCCTGTTTTTTCCCGGATCTGCCCTGTGGTTTTATTTTCTACCTCCTCAAACTCCTGTAGCCCTTTTGTTTTACACATCTGTATAAGATGATGTCCCCAACGAAGGATCTTTCCCATCTTTAAATGCCATCAGTGTACTTCTAATATTTTATTTTTTTTCTAATGGCACTAAGGATATTAAATAAAATCAAGCTAGCTAGCTTCGGTCTCTGTAAGAACCCTCTAGGCACCTTTCCCAGCTTGTCACATTAGTGCTTATCATTTCAGTCCAACAGCTAATTTATAACTCATGAGTTAGTGCTCTTGAAGAAAATTAATGTAACAAAACACAATTCTAGATCTCTTGGAAGAGAGGGCAATTTTTTTTTAAAAGAAAACTCACTGCAATCCCTCGTGCTCCTTCTCCCACTGATTTTACCCACCTACTCACAGGGATGATAGCTATCATGTGTGTCCCTGGGACCTACTGCGTTACCGGGAGGATAAAGACCAGCTGTTGACTCCTCACTACATCTCTTGGGTTCTTCTACATTGATGAAAGCAGGTAGGATTTTTGATAGATTTTTATACCTTCTAGAAGTCAAACTTACCAGAGTCAGTATCTCTTGCTTGCCTCATCCTTCCTAAATCATTAGTTGATGTTTGTGTCTTTGGGTATCTTTAAGGCTACAGCCCGCCTTCCCACTGGGACTGTGGCCAAAGGAAGTGCTCATCTCATGCACCATGACTTTTAACCCATCTGTCCATCCATCAGAGATATCTGTAGTGGCCTTACTGGAGCAGTGGCCTTCAAGTCTTCATGCAAAAGTCACATGTCTCGAGGTTTACCAGTCTGATCATGTTCGTGGTTACCAATGCAGGTGCCTCCAGGACTGATGTACTGGGTAATGGTCAGTCTGTGAGTGTAGCTACTCACATGGCATTTTCAATGTTACTTCAACTACTCATTCAATGGATTTTGACCACATTTTCACATTGTGATTATATTTATAGCTTCTGCTTTAGGTGTAGTCCATGTCCTTTTAGGAGACTGGCCAACAACTGCTACATAGGATTTCTTTCTTCCTGGTGGACTCCTCAAAGTCTCAGCTTGAATAACCAGTCATCTCAGACACTAACTTAACGTTACACATCATCAAAGCACTCCAGGAGAGAAGGTCCCATCCTGTGCAGTTTGATTTTGGTAGAGTGACTGAAGCATACTCTAAACATGGGACAAATAAGTTCCAGATCTCGATGGTTTTAAGAGTCACAGTCTGTTGAGCTGAATCAATTACAAATGGAGGGTCATTCAAAAGACAGCAAAACATTTAAACTGTAATTTCTCATTTTGCAACAACGAGTCAAACAGCACTGCACAAGCTCATCTTCTGCATGTTTTTGTTCAATCTCTCTGTTTTTTAGAGCTGGTGGCGTTAGCTCTGAACACGCCAACCCGGTACACATGTTACATATTTATTCTATTTCAAGGTCAAGATTTCCTGAGAGGATAGAGATATACAAATAACTTACATTTGATATGGCTGGGTATTCAAGCAGCACTGCTATTGTAAGTGACAACAAAAGACAAAACCTAAGTCGGATACTTAAGGCCAGAATGTGTTTGGTTTCGTATCTTCCTCAGTACTAAGAAAAAACCCAGAAATTTTCTCTTCCTTGAAAAAAAAAACAAGAAAGAAATCTTTATTTCTCTGTACGTTTCCTTCATTATATCAGCTTTACAAAAATTATTCAAGCAGCCTTAGCAATAAAAGACAATTTCTTCCTATTCCTGCAGTAGGAAATCGACATCTTTACGTGTATCAGCATTCAGAGGTCATCGTGTTCTTGTCTGAGAGAAATCTGAAGCACTGGGGGTTTTGTTTCATTGTAAGATCCTTATGTTTCAGTAAACAAATTGTGACTTCACTTAGATGGTGGTTTAGGGCTCTTTGTAAAAATGGCTGTTTGGGGGTTACTGCTGCCTTCTTGTTCATTCTGTGTCTATGCATTGTCATCTCTAGGTTGGGTTGTAAACCTTGAAGTCTGGCAGTGTGTGCACACACTTCTAATTTCTTTGTCTTCTGTTAAGTTTAGAAGTTCACAGACAAGCTAAGATGACCTAAACTAGAGAGGCGTTGTCTTATCTATATTTGTTGTTCTATCACATAGTTGTCAGCTTTATGTGAAACCACTAAATAATCACAGAATCACAGAATCCTTAGGGATCAGAAGGGACCTCAAAAGATCCTCTAGTCCAATCCCCCTGCCACAGCAGGATCACCCAGACCAAGTCACACAGGAACACATCCAGGCAGTCTGGAACATCTCCAGGGAAGGAGACTCCACAACCCCTCTTGTAAGCCTGTTCCAATGCTCCAGTACCCTCCCTGGGAAGAAGTTCTTTCTGATATTTATATGGAACCTCCTCTGTTCCAGCTGGCACCCATTGCCCCTTGTCCTATCACTAGATGACCTTGAGAAGAGCCTGGATCCATCCTCCTAGGACTGCTTTATGCTCTGAATTATAGCCCTCTTTAGGGGAGGGGTTCAGAACATGTCCTTGGGGCTGCAGTGCTCATGAAGCCATGGTAGACATCATCAAACTGGCCTCATATCGTTGCCAAGTGTACTGGGAAAAACAGCCAGGAGTAAACTTCCATTTTCAAAACCTAGCACAACGCACTGGAAACAAAGGATCCCCAAACCTTACTGCTCAATTCCTACTCTGTTTGGTGAGGAAGAAGGAGTCAATTTTTATCCTGATCCATAGGTGATTCAAGTCCTGCTGGAGGACACTGACACATCAGATCTTCTCAATTCAGTCTTCTTTTGTCTTCTTAAGATTTATGGTCTCCTACCTGGAAAGGACTGTCAGCCTGATAGAACAAGCAAGGCTCAAAGAGTAACGGGCAGGAAAAAGCTAGGGATTTCATACTTCTAACAAGTTCATATTTTGAAGCAGTTTAAACATCTTTGGAGACACTGATCTTCCATTTTTGGACATTAGGTGCTGGCAGTGGCACAAATGTACAGTGTTGTCTCAAATAGGAGTTATTTTGCTTGTCCCTGAGAGCTTTTCTTGTTTGGGAAGGTTTGTCTTAATATCGAACCTTCAAGCAGCAGACAAAAGAAGAAAATCAGCATAAAATAAAGAACAAGGAGAATCAAATCAGTGTGCAGTCAAAAGGGACAGTATGGAAAGAAAGACAGAATTTTAAAGCAATGGTCCTCATCAAATTATCCCTTTGTTCAGGTCACGTTATACAGCTTGAAGAATTCTAAGGAAATCCAGTTCAATCTACTGAGCATTGAAAACTCTACCAAATATTTAAGAAAATCCTCTGCAACCTTTGCATATAGTCCAGTGAAATCTTAACCACGGGCTGTCTGATTTTCTATTGTACTCTGTTATTGTTGTGACAGCTACACAGTGTCAGGAAAGGAATCTCAGAGAGAAATGCTCTGATTTCCTCTGCAGAGCAGATTCCACAGATCTTCCTTGCAAGCAGCCCCAGCTCTATCTGTTTCATTTTCATTTCACCACAGTAAGGCTTAAATCAGGGGGTTTCAAGTCCCAAGGATGCAAAGCAAAGTGTGTGAGTCGTAAGAGTCATGAGGCTCTCCTCTCCTCTGCACAGGATAAATCACTCCATCTTCCTGTGTCTTTCTCCAAACACTCAGGAAAAGTCCAGAGCTGCTTGAAATCTGTGGATGCCATTTCTCCAGGGAAGAGATTAGAGAAGGAAAATAAACCTTGTGAACTTCTGCTTTTCAGAAGTTCAAGAATCACTACCTGGTTGGAAGGAGGTTTGAAGCAGTGTCAGATGACTTAATTTCGTTGTAAAAAGAGATATATAAGAAAGAAATTTACTCATGGGTCTCCCACTGGAAACAGAGGTAACTCTGCTTAATCCTGCAGGAAGGAATGGAAATTCTATTCTAAATCCAAGAAATCCTTCCAAGATTTTCAGCACTGAGGCAGGGCTGGTGTCTTGGCTTTGGCGAGTCGGTGGTCTCATATCCATTGGTCTTCAGTGGTCCATTGGTTTTCCCATTCCTACGATGGAACATAACAAACTACATCCAAAGCTCTTCAGAGCCAGCCTCTCTGTTTCATTTTCCTCCCCCTGTGGATGAATTCCAGCTCCAACAAACCTGTTCTCTTACTTCAACCAGCTGTCCATGAAGAGCAGACCTGCTGTGGAAGTGTTAGCATCTATTCCCACAACATCAGACAGAGGACCCTGGCTGTCTCAGCTCCCTTTCCATAGTTGATGTGTGTCCTTGATGTTTACCAGTCTCTGTCAAACCTTTCTCTATTGCAAATAGCTGCAGCTCTCCTGATGTGGCCACACTCTTGCTTCTAGCCAGCAGCTGCCTGTAGGGCAAGGAATGTTGAACAGGGAGCAAGGAAGGGAATTTGAAAGATAGTAGGAGAAAATGTTAGTTGGAGAAATCTGGATTGCTGGTCCTTCACTCGTGCATGAACAAATCCCAAATCATACTTCTAATAAATCTTAGCAGGGAAACAGAGTGGGTTCAAGGTTACCATCTCTGAAAACCTGAATTGTGTTTTCCAGCAGCATACCCCTACTGCAATTCTTGCTAACTTGTATATTCAAAGAAAGAAAAGATTACAGCCAGTTCTCTCCGGCAGAGAATAGCTATTCAAGCATAGAAGTGTCCCCTCTTACAAGTGTTTCTATTCCCAGGGTGAAAATTCAGGGTCTTTCTGAGAGATCAATATGAACCACCCAAGAGTTGTAGGATCCTTTCCTTGTCCTTAGGAGATGTTCCAGACAAGCTAGCGAGAAAAACAGAAATGTTTGCTTTATTCTTGAAAATATTCACAGAGAAAAGTGTGTCTTCAGCTAGATTTGGGCAGATTTTCTCAACCCTCTCTTCTTTCAGGAGTGGATTTTAATCCAAAGCCATGGTGCCTGAAACCGAGTGCTTCAATGTCTCTTTTTTGCACAGAAGGAGAGTCTGATTGGAAAGATGTGGTCTTCTTTGTCCAGAGATGTCATGGGACACTGCCCCAGAGCAGCTTTCTCCTGTGTGGACTGTTGAGAGGCAGAAAACACCATCTGCCACACAAGGAAGAGCCTGTCCATGCCCTGAGATACCAAGAATCCTCTCACATTGATTTGGTCCTCTTTACTTTGGTGCCCACCCGTGGTACCTCAATATTCGAGGGAAGCAGCTGCTTATCATCTTCTTCCTGAGTGCCACTGCTGTCACCCAAGAGCAGCATCAGCCTGTGTTGAAGCCAACTACAGCTGGAGGATGGACAATCCCTGTGTTCCCCACACTTAGCACCCCCAGCTAAGTGCTCAGACCCTTCTACTCAGATCACCACAAGGCACAGCTAACCTTCCACCTGCTCCTCACCCTGGCCTGACACTGTGACACCCTCCCGTGGGATTCATAAAAACAACAACACAAGAAGTATAATCTTTTCCCCACTGATAACTCCAAGTTAAAAGCCATCACAGCTGCTGCAGAGGCTTCACCAAAAGCTGTATCAGCAGTTTCTGTTTTAAAAACACTTTTTTTTCCCACCCAGTCACACTGATGCAGCTGCAGTTCTGGGCAGAGCCTTCGCTGTGGTTCAGCTGCTGTTTTCTCTCCCTTCCCATTAAAAACCATCTAGGGCTTTCAACACCTCGAGGTTTAGTTTTTGAAACCCTTCAGGTGAAGGTTAACTGTCTCAGGTCACCTGGCAAAGCTCTGCTAGAGGCAAGGTCAGGGATTTTGCATTCTTATATGAAGGAAAGTTTTTGTTCTGAATGCTGGCTGAACCAGAAGTTCTCTGCAACTTGCCATCCCGTCGTTGGTCTGAGGGCATCTGACAGAATTCCTGCTGTAACAGCTTTCCCAGAGCAAAATCTCATATTCTATGTGATCTTGAGGATCTCAGAACTTCAGTACTCAGTCAGATCAAAGGTCCACATGGCCAATGTTCCATAATAGCCAAGAAGAGATGCCTGGAGGAAGGCAATAAAATACACAGTCCTGCTTCTTCACAGGGAGGGTACCGGAGCATTGGAACAGGCTGCTCAGGGGGGTTGTGGAGTCTCCTTCTCTGGAGATGTTCCAGACCCGCCTGGCTGTGTTCCTGTGTGACTGGGTCTGGGTGATCCTGCTGTGGCAGGGGGATTGGACTGGATGATCTTTCAAGGTCCCTTCCAGTCCCTAATGATTCTATGTCTCCAGGAGCTGTGGCTCAGAGATACCCTGAGCCAGACAAGATACTCAGTCTTTGCTGGATGCACTTTGTGTTTCCCTGAATTCATGAGCAGTTTTAGTACCCAAAACGTCTTTTGATAAGAGGTTCTTTTGCTTAACAAATGGGGAGGAACCATCTCTTTTCTATAAGTTTGTCACCTGCCGATGTCATGGGATGACCCCTCGCTCCCCTCTCCCCCTGGGAGAGGGACAGTCAGTGCTTTCTATGTGTCCTCTCCTTGGCACTCTGGACTTTATACACCTGCACTATAATTCCCTTCTGTAACTTCTTTCATGGTGAAGATTCTTCCCCTTGCAGGGAAACTAGTTCATAGCTGTGCCAGCCTTCTCTGAGCCTTTCCTTTCTCAGAAGGGCAACCAGACCCATCCACAGTGTCCAGGACACAGATGTACAGTGAATTTGTACAACCCTCTTATGGGTTTTCTTTTGTTCTCTCTATTTCCTTGGCCCTCTCAGCATTGTTTCTATTACTGAGCATTGAGATGGCATTTTAAGGAGAAAGTCTGTTATAACCTTTCAGTCCTGAGCAGTCAGCTCTGAACCCATTCGGTTTTGTGAGGGTGTTGCAGGATGTTTTTGTTTATGTTCATCTAGACTAAACTTCATTTGCTGTTTAATATCCAACCACTTTGTCTTGTAAAATTGCCCTGGGCAGCTCTGCGATCCTACTATTAATAACTAGAGTATAAGTAGTCTACGATATGTTTATTGTATGATATAGGTATATATATTACAGTTGATATTTCATATGAAATACTATTTCAAGGAGTAGAATATGTAGTAAATGAATATTTAACTTTAAGAACGCATTCAAATTAAATAGATCTATAGGATTTTGAATGGTCTAGTGTCTAGAAAAGGTCCCACAAGGATGATCAGAGGGCTGGAACCCTGTCCTATAAGGAAAAGCTGAGAGAGCTGTGTTTGTTCAGTCTTCAGCAGAGAAGGCTCAGGGGGAAACTTATCCTCAAGTCCCAGCACTTAAAGGGGGGGCTGCCAAGAAGATGGAGACTCCCTTTTCACAAGGAGTCCCATGGAAAAGTCAAGGAGGGATGGGTCTGAGTGACTCCTGGGCAGATTCCCATTGGAGTCCAGAAGAAAATTCTTCCCCATGAGCACAATTAACCACTGGAATCATCGCCCAAGGGAAGGGGTCGATGGCCCTACATGGGGTACTTTTCAGACCCAGCTGGACAGGCTGCTGAGACAGCTCATTTCAACTCTATTTTTAGCTGGAGGGGTTGGACTGGACAATCCTTGAGGTCCCTTCCAACCTGGGATTCTATGAATCTATGATACCAAGCTTTTACTGGAAATTTGTGAGAGAGAATGAGAAGCCCTCCCTGGAAATTGTTGGTGATGTGGTGGTGGGTGGAGGATGAGTCTGGAATGTGAGCTGGAGCAGTCTCACTCAAATAATTGATGCTTTCTTCTTATGTCACTGTGAATAAGCTTCTTCCATTGACTGTTACTGCAGAGTGCACCTGTGGGGCATCGCTGGTGCAACTCAGAGGTGTTTCAGCAGCCAGACCCAACACTTGAAGTCAGAAAAATTCTGGAATCAAATGCCTCATTCTAAAAAAATAGTTTGAAAAGTATTTTAAATAACATTCTTTTTCTTTTCTTCTTTTTACTTTTCCTTCTGTGCCAGGCTCCGAGTCCTAATGGGGTCCAAGTGTGACATGGAGGGCACACACAAGGGATTCCCAAGTCCTTTCCCTTAAACCTGGTGTTACCGGAGTAGTATGAGGGAGAAAAGGGACCCATTATTTCCTTGGTCTGAGCTCTGAGAGTTCTGAAGTCCCATACTCACTGTTGAAGTGGGCTTTAAATCTGCAGCATTCCAGAAAAGGAACACAAGAAGAAGCAAACAGAGAAGTTGATTAAAAATTATGAGGAGGCAGCCTAGACTTCACCAAAGACACCTTGCAGTAGCATAAACTTTTCCCCTCTGGCTTCATAGGGATGATTTAACTGCCAGGATGCAAAGAAAACAGAAGCTAATTATCAAATGAACATTGTCTTAATATGTTAATGAAGCGGTTTTGCTAATAGCGAGAGACCTGAATTTTAATACATTTTAAGAGCTTCTTGATTACGTGTTTGTTAGTTGTTATGATCATTTTAAATTATCTGTGCATGGCTTTATAATGGGTTAAAAAGTGTATTAAGCACTGTATTCTAAACAGGCCTTGATGAGGCAGGTGAATAGTGCAAACATTGTCGCTAGGAAATTCACTTCAAAAGAAATGTAAACTAGTTAACCCAAGACGTGGCATCAGATCCAGCAGTCACACTTAGCAAAGGAAGTCAGTTTTTTGCTGCATCTTCCTGCTACTTCTTCAGAAATGGGTTTTTTTTTCATGGGAAGAGTCTTGCAGAAATCTAACAGCCGTTCTATTGGTGTTTCCTTACGCTCTCAAAGCATATTTGGCTGCTGGATTTAGGGGAATGAGTGAAGTAGCTGAGAATATACTGACCTAATGCATCCTTGGTGATTACACCCACTCCTTGATTTTTGTTTTTGTTCTTTGATTCAGTTATCCACAGATGTATGAAGAAAGGCTGAGAAAGCTGGGTATAGGCAGTCTTGAGGAGAGAAAGCTTAAGGGGGACCTCTTCACCATGTCACAGTACATAAGCAGTAGCTACTGAGAAGAGGAACACCCTCTTTTTACAAGGAGTCATACGGAAAAGACAAGGGGTGATGGATATAAGTTACTCCTGGAGAAATTCTGATTGGAGACCAGAAGAAAAGTCTTCACCATTACAATAATTAAACACTGGAACAATCTCCCAAGGGAACTGTTCGATTGCCCTACATTGGACAGTTTTAAGACCCAGCTTGAGAGGCTGCTGAGGCATCTAATTTAAACTGTATTTTAACTTAATAGGTTGGATTAGATGATCCTTGAGGTCCCTTCCAACCTGGTACTCTGTGAATCTATAGTTCTTCTCCATTCAAAGTATCTGTATAATTGTCTTTAAGATCATCTGGGGCCAGTATGAATGAAAAAGGACTTCTGCAATGATACCTGCATAACAATGTGCACTTGTTCAGGGCACTTTTCTGTTGGAAGGCATCATTGTCCCTTTTTCCATTAATTTCAAGCTACCCTGGACCATTATTGTTCCTTCTTCAACTTACTTTCAGCCAGCTAGAAAACCCTTCCATTGAAGGGTTCCCAGTGACCAACAATTGCTCCTATGGAGCCTGTTAACTGAATCTCTGTTGCTCAAGAAATCAGTGACTGTTACTGGCCTTCTGGCTTCAGTTTCTGCAATGTCTTGAAGCAGCCAGCATTCTCATCTCCTGGGCACACATGGGGGGCTGTATTTGTATTTGACAAGCAGCCAGTAGATGGTTTAAACCCACCCTCTCATTTACATCAAAAAGAAGGCTTGTGCTTGCAAAATGAAGGTGTTTTGTGATCTTCCTGTGGTTTACAGTATGGAGTTATATATAGGGACATGTTTTAAGGGGAGTAGGTACAGGGTAGGTTAATGATTTGACTCAATGTTCTTAAAGTTCTTTTCCAACCTAAACAATCCTATGATTCTGTGATATGGGGCAGCAACTTCATCATTTCAGTAGAGATCCATCCCTCCCTCATCCAGACACCAAAAGTAAACAGACTAGGCTGTTACTGTTGGCTGTTAGTGTTGAATCTGAGCTACCCTGGAGCACCAAGTTACGGCAGTGCCTGATTAACGAGCCAGTGCTCCCTAACTCCCTCGTGCTTGGTACTTGATTTCATTTGATTCCTCTGGACCAAACCCATGCAGTGTCAGAGATGGGCAAATCTTGATGCTAGCACAGGAAGCTGAGACGATCTGAAACTGCAGCATAAAACCCCTGATAGGAACCTTACATACTTGGCTTTAACAGTTTGCATCATTTACTGAGCATTAGGAGAGCTGAATAAATTAATACAGAGCGATACTGCTCGTTTTATTGTATTAAATTCCTCATACGGTTTGAGACTCTAAGTATCTCCCTATTTCTTGCACCTCTGTGCTTGTTTGCCAGAGGAAGGAGAGAAACCACGATCTGGTTAAACACAAGCAGCACTTGAAAAATCCTCATCGACTGGCTGGGTTTAATTTATTTTTAGGTCTTGCTGCCCTCTAGGGGATCAGGCAGAGAGAAGGGGGTTCTGCAGGAGTTTTTAATTCGCAGGACAAGGCACATCTGCCTTTACACTGGGGCAGGATATGACAATCCACGTACAGAGCTGACAGTTAGGCATTTTAAGTACCATTTGCATTTGTTTTCTTGGGAAGAGTCTTTCATAAAGACCTTTGGGTCTCTGCTTTCTGGATGTGGGGCTGACTTCTCATGCGCAGGATATTAATCTTCTTACCTGGGGCAGTTTGATGCAGTTCAATCAGAACTTTCCCCCTGATTTCAGGTGGGACTGCATGAGAACTAGAGGCAAACTCCCATGCCTTTAAGTACCCTGGGTAGATTACTTTTGTGCATCAAAAAATCTCTCACTTGATGTTTTTTCCTAAAGAAACCAAACAAATCAGCTGTTTCAAATGGAACGAAGAACAGCAGACTCACTGTATCAACATCCCCCAAAGCTGACCCAAATGCTGACCATATCAGAGCTAAAACAGGAAGGAAAATTAGGAAGAAAATGTAGGTTTGTAATGGAAAACAAAATCTTTATGAGATTATTGGTCTTTAGGTTGGCTGTGAAACCCACAGGCCTTTCCAGATGTGTTCACACTTGTAAGTAAGGAGAGTAACCTTCTGCAAAGACATCTAGTTGCCTGATTTTCTCCAAATATCAAAATCCTGGCCCCTTCATCGTTCCTCATTGTTGTGATGATTCCATCACTGACTTCTCTTCATTCCATTTCAATCCTAGAATAGCAGTGTAATCTTGGCTGGCCAGACTGGGTTAAGAAACAAGGCTGGGAACTGGGGGTACCTCACCAGGTCATCACTGCATCTTGTGCCTTGATACCTGGCCCCTAATCTTTGCTGCTTGGGTTTTTATACTGAAAGCACCAGTTTTCTTCTATTTTTGAAAAGAGAATCTTGGTCCAACAGTTTACAAATTACTGATCTGGGATGCTTTACGGATGAGACCTTCATCTGGGTTTTCATTTGGCTGTGAGAGTTTTTGGCCAGTGCTGCCCTCATCCTTGTCAGTATTTCAAGGCAGATGCTGTGGGAAGTTCCCATTTGTCCCTAATTAATTTCAATTTTACTGTGGAGTGAGTGGTCTGAGTACTGTGACTTCCCACTAGTTTCCTGTCTGATATCCTCTCTGCAGCAGAGTACCCATCCCCTGTGACCTGCAATTACAAACAAATCTGTTCTGGCCTCTTCCCTGCTCACACTGGGTTTTCATGAGGTTTTTAAGCTGTCAGCTTTACATGATCATTTCAATCTTAGCTACTTAGTACCACTGAATGCTGGGGGTTCATGACATACTCACCTACCTATCCTCTACCTGCCCTTAGCCATGCTTCTGTCTCCTCATGTAAAGTCTGGATCCACTTTATAAGGTTTGTTCTTATACTTGGAAGGACAAATTGCTGAGCATCTTTAGGCACAACCTCTCCTTTATGGTTCTTGCTTGGCCATAGCAGTGGGGCTTCATCTCTGCATTTCTGTGTTTGACAGCCCTATCACATTATTTGCTTTCTTTAGGCTTCTACAACTTCTGTTTCTGAATTCCAGGGGCCCAGCTCAGCAGCTCCACAGTAACTGGATTTTCTGAGTCTCTGCTGAGTCTCACCTTACCACATCAAAATCTCAGGAGTGTGTGTGACTCCACATTTAATTCTCTGGTCTGAAGTTGTGATATATTTGTACCTTAGCTCACACTTCCTTGGCAGGTCCTCCTCTTACAACCACTAGTAACCTCTGATACTAACACTGAACGGTACCAGTCCTGAGGTGATGCTGTGGCTCTATGTCAACTGCAGATGTGCTAGAAGCCTGTCTTAGGACCACAATCTGGAGAAACATTTGGCCTGGGTTTCATAGAATCATTAGGGATTGGAAGTGACCTTGAAAGATCACCCAGTCCAATCCCTCTGCCACAGCAGGATCACCCAGACCAAGTGGCACAGGAACACAGCCAGGCGGGTCTGGAACGTCTCCAGAGAAGGAGACTCCACAACCCCCCTGGGCAGCCTGTTCCAGTGCTCCTGTACCCTCCCTGGGAAGAAGCTCCTGCTGATATTGATAGGGAATCTCCTCTGTTCCAGCTTGGTTTGAGCAATACCTCCCGTACCTAGCTGGAAATCCACTTCAGTGCTCTGTTAAGTTCTGGTTTGTGTAGATGCTCCATTTACCTGGGAGCATCTACATCAGAAAACAGTTTCCATACTCACGTACTCTAGAAATCCTGCATTCCCACTCACCTCTTCCAGTGGTTTCCACACAAACAGCCCCTTTGCAAGGAGTGGTGGCGCTTGGGAATGAATATTCTGCAAGGAAATCCTAGATGCCAACAAAACGGCTTCAGAAAAGGAGCTAACCAGCTAGAAATAGCCTGCAAAAGCAGAAAGTGGGAATCCCACATCTACCAACTGAAAAAAGCAAAGCAATGCTTCTGCACTGGGGCCTTAAAAAGAATTCAGTGAAGCTGAGCAGGTGTCAGAAGAGCTTTTCACACCATGTGAGGCTGAGCTTGGTGTTCTGCCCCCCAGCAGGAGGAAGGCATGGAGGAGAAGCAATAAGCTTCAGCATCCACATCGCCAGCTGAGAACCTGTATGGCTAAAAATACTCCTTTCAATGTAATTTAAGACACATTTTTACATAATATATTTTCATAGATCTTGCATGCCTGCATGAAGAACTTCTTGACTCCATAAGTGATTCTCTGATGAAAACAAACAAGAGCTGATGGTGACTAAAGTGCTCCTCAACACAAGAGCAGTGCTGCAGCCAGATTCTGCCACAGCCATTCTTGCATTAAGTAGTGACTTAGTCTACAAGTAGGGTGTTTAGTCTCAGCCTGAGCACTGCTGGTGAAAGGTGCTACTCAGCCTGAAAGAGAACCTGCTTTACAACAAGAAATACAAGCCAAAACAACAGCTTCTCCAATCACAATGGCTGAGTGGGAAGGTTAAGATTTCAGATGCAATGCTTGAGTTACAATTTGCCTAGGAAAGTAGGGTGAGATCCTCTTTTCTGCAGTTATCCTCAAAGCCTTCCGGTTTGCCTACCTCGAGGATCCATTCCGCAGAACACGATGCCGAGGCACGCTGTGACCTGCAGACCTACTTCTACACTCATTGACAGACAAGGATAAAATCAGAAAGCAGTGGATCATCTCACCTAGCCTCCTCTATATCAACAGTCATTCGATGTTAATACCTATCTTCAGCCTTGAGTGATGGTTCCCTTGCAGAGGGCTCTCCAGTCTTTGTTAGAAGAGCCCTTACAATTGGCTAATTACCAGGGAGTACGTAACGATAGGATGAGGGGTCATGGTTTGAAGCTGCAAAAGAGGAGATTCAGGTCAGACATATAGAAAATGCTGTTGAATCTGAGGGTGGGGAATCCCTGGAACGGGCTGCCTAGAGAGGTGGTGGAGGCTCCACTCCTGGAGCTGTTCAAGGTCAGGTTGGATGGGGCTCTGGGCAATCTGGTCCAGTGAGTGATGGCCCTGCTTGTTGTAGAGGGATTGGACTGGATGACTCTATGATTCTATATTTCTATATTTCTATGATTCTATGAAGTCCATCTGTTCTGGGTGCAGAGTGGGGCAGAGAAGCTCAGTGTCATCAGCTGATTAAAATCTGTGTCAGAGTGAATAAATCCAAGAGGCTGCCTCACGTCTGGATCATCCTGGCTTTTGAAGGTTTGACTTTGCAAATAAAAATCCATTTCAATATATTTGCATATGTAACACATTATTTATCTCCCCTAGGAAACAGCCCCTGCATAAGCGTGAGGCAGACCATGAGCTTCAAATTAGAGTTAAACAGCTGCCTAAGCATCACCCTGCATTAGACAGATTTTAACTATCACTTTAAAACTACAGATCAACACAGGAGTTGTCAGACCGTACACTTAGCATTCCAAGTTCACTTTTGATGGTGTCAAGGGGTTGTTTTCCAAAGTATGAAGTGTCCAGCAGCTTTTAATCCCAGCGTTTTCCACCTACAATACATCACTCGTGTCTAGGAGGACATCTATGTTGCTCTGTCCCTGAGAAAGGACATAATGTTTATTAATCAGATAAACCCCTGTGAAAATAAAAATACCTTAGGTATTTTTAAACAGTCAAGGATGGCTCAGTGCATCCAGCTTGCTTCCTCCTTTTTTGACCTGTGAGGGAGGCTCTGACAGTATATTTCCATATATTTAGACAGCTCCTGCTGCAGCCTGCTAAGGGATTTAAATGTTAGTGTGGCATAACCATTGATGATAATAAACAAACTCCCTCAAAACAAATCAAAAAGGCTCCCATATGAATAATCCTTAAGAAAACATGGGGGGGAATGGATATATTTCTTTTCATTATTCTTTCCATCAGTCCGTTTCTGATAGCAAAAGGCATTTTCCTTGAAGTTAAGATCTGCTATTCTTTAATCCCCAGGAAAATGATTACTATCATTTAAGAAAATTATATTCTTTCTAATTAAGCTGTTTTCAGACAATTAAATTGCTTCCTCATTTTCATAATTGTCTCATTGCTAAGATCTACCTCTCTCCTGATTAACAAGGTGGAAAAACCCCAACGCTTTTACTCGGTGCAGTATTTAGCAGTCGAGAAAGAAGTCCCAGCAAATATTCTGAAACAGGCTCTTCCTGCCCAATATAACTGCTCTGGCTTCCCAAATAGCCAAAGGCACCCTGAAAGGTGACTAAAATGGAAGAGAATATTATTCTTTAAAAAGGAACTAGGAGGTAAAGGAAAATTCTCTCTTTAAATCTCATGATTCTTTACAGTGTTCTCATGATCTTTGAGATCTGACTCACTGGTTTTTAATACTTGCCTGGTGTGGTCTTGAAAATATGGCTTAGACTCATAAACACATTAATACAGCCAGAAATATCCCTTCATTAGAGATATTCTTGGGAGTCTTAGATATCTTCCACAGTCTCCTTCCTCTGACATTCCCAAACGAAGGAAAGTCCTGACAGCAAGTGGTGAGGAGCTGTTTGGTGGCAGTATTGAAGGTCATTATCGTTAACTGCCTATTTTATCTTCTAGCTGTTCCACGAGGACTGATTTTCTGTGACCTTCACATCTTTATTGATGACTTTGTGTGAGAGAAAAGGCAATGGATGTCAAAGCTGAGGAGGGCAGTTGTGGCACAGCCAGCACTGAGAAAAACACAGACAGCAGAGAAATGGTCGAGGAGGAGCAGGTCTGAGGGTCATGGGGGCATGAAAAAGGGAGAAATGCAACTGGTGAGTCCATGGGTTTCCTCTCTCAGAGTTAAATCTCTGCTGTCAGTCTCATTTCGGTTGCTCTCAAGGACACTCATCCTCTTCAATTCTTTGCCTTTGTGGAAAGTTTGCACTTTAAGCTTTAAGCTTTGAACTCTACCAGCCTGTCTCAGAGGCTGCTAATGAAGCACAAATAAGTTTTGCCTGTGGAGTAGAATCCTGCAGAAAATACCATGTGTGGGAAGCCATCCTTCCCGACACCTGCACACCCCCTCCAAACCGAGGGCTGAGCTAGCTGGAGCATGTTGTGAGAGCGATACACACAGATGATCAGTAGGCTCTTTGCTTGGCATCCCTTTTTCATTATGCTGCCATTTTCAAGCAATGTTTTTATAGCCTCTGCTTGATTTGCCATCAGATCCCTCCCTCCCTGTGAATCCTCCCTTCCTGCTTCCTACAGAATGTGGCCAGCTGGTTACTGCTAAATTTAAACCAAGATGTGCTACTTGTAACTCTCTTTGCTTCATCCACACAATATTACTAGCCTAACTCAGCTAGCAAGAAGTACTTCTATTTTGATGTGCACACGGACTGTGAGCCCAGATGAAGGTCAATGAAGGCTGCTGCATAGATACAGAATGCTGACAGGGAGGGCTCTAACTGGTTTCCCACAGGAAAGTGCAGATTTGGTGGAATCTGGACCTTTGAGGGGTACATGTGAATCCTGCACAGCATGTGGGAACACAATGGGAGCTTAAAATTGGGTGCTCAGTGCAGATCTGCAGAGCAGTTCCATGAGAATCATAGAATCATAGAGTTGGAAGGGACCTCCAAAAGCCATCTAGTCCAACCCACCCTCAACAAGCAGAGCCATCACTCACCAGACCAGAGTCCCATCCAGCCTGACCTTGAAAGGCTCCAGGGATGGAGCCTCCACTACCTCTCTGGGCAGCCTGTTCCAGGGATCCCCCTTCAGATTAAAGAGCTTTTTCCTGATGTCTGACCTAATTTCACCCTCTTCCATGACCCATTGTCCAACTGCTCTCTGCCCTGGTGAACAGCCTTCCCCAGCCTTCTGATAGACCCCTTTAAGAGATCAGGTCACCATAAGTTCCCTCTGGAGCCCTCTCTTTTTCAGGGGCTGAACAAGCCCAACTCTCTCAACCTGTCCTTGTAAGAGAGGTGCTCTAGCCCCCTGATAATTTTAGTGCCCCTAGCATGTGGGAACATGATGGGAACTCCTTAAAACTGGGTGCTCAGCGAATATGTGCAGAGCAGCTCCATGAGCAGCAGCAGCAGCGAAGCCTGGGTCTCCATCAGTGCTGGCACACAACAAAGCACCCAGCATCTCCTGTGAAATGGAAATCCCCCTTTCTAGTCAGCTCTAATTACAGACAGCATACTACGCTTAAATAACCAATAAAATAGGGCATCAACAAAGAAGCTGCTCTTTGCATCTCTGAGATTCATACAGCATCCAAGAGCTCAAACATCAAGGAGAAAACAGCAGGTAGCTTAACTCCCAAGATCTCTCCCCTGCTGTTGTTATCATTGACAATGAAGGCAGTGTTGTAAGTGCAGAGTGCAATGGACAATTCATGCACTTACCCTATCTTGCACTCTAGCTACAGGCGCGTGATTTTCTGAAGAAATGATGACAGGATCAAACATATTCTGGCAGATGCTCACAAAATCAGAGCCCCTTTCACTCAGTAAATGACCATAAAAATGCTTTGAAGATGACAATAAAAAGTTATTTAATCATGTTCAAAACAGAAGCACCTGCCAAGTCAATATATCATTTTTTACATGATTGGCTGGTGCAGTGACAATAGCGGAAAATGCAAAGCGAGGCTGTTAGGAGCAGCTACTGGCCTGATTCTATAGTAGGCAGAGCCTGATGGTGGAGAGAGAGAGCAGGAGAAGAGGGAAGAAAAGGCAACACAGAGAGTCACACGTACATTTCCTCATTCTCCTGATTTTTCAGCTCTTTTCCCCAGCTGTTACAAGGTGCCCTTGGGAACCTAGTCTGATGATATCCTCAGCAGTGCTTGTTATCTGCTAAATCAGTGCCAGAGGGAGAAAGATCAGTGGCCAAAAGGAGACCTAAGACTGCCTGGGTGATCCTCATGCTGCTGTTAACAGAAGGAAAAAGGTACTGGGGAAAGGGGTAGAGATCTGGGCTTTTGGTGGCATCTCAGCCCTAGGATGTCTGCAAACCTGTAGGTGGGTGCTACTAGAAATAGAAATATAGGGAGTGTTGTGTGTCTGGACACACTTACCAGATCTATCAGATACCCCAGGAGGGCTGGTCCCTGCCCTCTGCAGTGTGGGCTGTGGGGCTATGCCATGCAACAAAGAAAAGACCATGCTGTTGTTTAGCCCCAGCACTACTCTTGCAGCTGCATCTTCCCCAAATTCAGTAACTCTTGTAGATAAAACCAGTCGCCCAGGAGCTGATGTATGCAGATGTAGCACTGAAGAGGTTTCAGCTATACCAGTCCAAACTCACCTTTGTGATACTGATTGTACTGATTCATTGGGCTCTTCCATGCTCAGGTGAAATTAAATTAGCCCCAGGGAGATGATATTTCACATGGGTTGATGGCAAACCATCCTCACTGCTAAGGAGTTAAATCTAACTATCAGGCCTCGTTGAACTCTGCCAGCTAAACTAAGAGCCTTTTATGACCGAGATTGTGTGAGTGCTTTAACAGCATAAGTTGCTTCTTCAGTCTCTTTGATAAATTGGAAGAGACAGGACACCCACTCCAGCCTTCCCTCCACAGGTCAATTGGCAAAGCTTCACCCTTCCCTTGGCTTTTCCATGATGACTCTTGAGTTCCTCAAAATCTTCCTTAAAATGTTGACATGAGAACAGTATTAGTTGCTTGCAATGTCAGTGCACCCTCAATTCAAGTCTCTGCTGCCAAGAAAACTTTTAAAGCTGAAGTCCTCAGAGTCCAAATGAAAGTCTGGGCTGCTTTGAGGCACAGATAGAGTTGGGTTTCAGTAGCCAAATTTCAACTAATGTTGAGGTAATAGCAAAGGTTCACATTGGCACAGTGAAATCTGTCTGGATAACTGGGCCTGAGGATAACTTGGTGGTAAGATTAGTTTCTCAAGATGCTTCTGTTAGACATGAGTGGAGAAAACAAAGTCCCTAATGGCTGCTTTATAAATAAATAAAAGATGAGAAAGGGAGGCGTATTGGCACAATCTCAACCTCCAGTAGAAGGCAGGTGAATCAAGCACAGATGGGACTCCACTGCTGCCCTGGGCAGTCCATTCCAGGCTCTGATCACCCTTTCCATGAGGAAAGGCTTCTTAACATCCAACCTAACCCTTCCCTGGCAGCTTCAGGCCCTGCCCTCTCATCCTATCACTAGTTGCCTAGAAGAGCTCAGTCCTTGATTCTATCATTCTATCCCCACCTGACTACATCCTCCTTCCAGGAAGTTGTAGAGAGGGAGAAAGTCTCCCCTGAGTCTCCTCCAAGCTAAACACCCCCAGCTCCCTCAGCCTTTCCACATCAGCCTTTCCCTCTAGTCCCTTCCCCAGCCTCATTGCTCCTCTGGACCTGCTCCAGCCTCTCAACCTCCTTCTTGAAGTGAGTGGCCTGAAACTGCCCCCAGTACTTGTGATGAACCCTCTCCAGTGTCCAGTACAAGGGCAGAATGATGTCCATAGTCCTGCTAGCCAGACTATTCCTCATAAAAGTGTGATGGCAAAGCAATCATCACAGATGATAGTGTATTTTGCAGAGAGATGTGTCGTGTGAAGACACACCAGCAACAGAGAGATGCATGTCAACATCCTTCAGAAAAGCACTGCACTACATTCTGGGCACCTTTCCATGCACCAATTCCCTTTGGTGATGTTAGAAAGTCAGGAGCATGCGGGCTAGGCATAGAAGATATCCAAGCCAGGATGGGAACCTGGAAGAATGGCAGAGGAAAGACAATGTAAAGGGAATAAAAAAGATGTTGAAGGCTTTATGTGGGTGTTATGAGAACAGCAGTTAACACAAATAGTCAAGTGTGAGCGAGTGTCACAGACAGCAGTGATCTTCAGTGACTGTTCACAGGATTCAGGGATGGAGGAGTATCAGGAGTGTATTTTCTTCTCCACTGCCTTTTCATCACAGCTAAAGGAAAGCATTTATTACTTTAACACATGTCATGTGTGTGGGGTAAGGCATGCAAACACTGTGACACAGCCCCGGTATACTGAAATTTGACTATGAAATTCATATGCAATTGCACAAAACAATTGATTTTATTAAAAATGAGAATTTTTCCCCTCCAAATTGTTATTTTATATGTATATATATTTAAATGGCTATATTTATGATTTAGTAAAGTCATAATTGTTCCAGTTTTTGCTTGGGCAACCAGTCTTTGGATGATGAATTTCCAACAGACTTCCTGACCTCTCTTAAATAAAAGAGTAATGGAGAGGACTAGCTAAAACCTGTTCACATCCTGCATCTAGTGAGCCATTTGCCTTCACCGTTTAGAATCCAGCTATAAGCCTGTCCATGCTGAAAAGTAATCCTGACCACATAGCTCAGTAATCTGTGCTTAGCACCTGCCAGAGATCTCTTAGCCCTGTTAAACCTTGTAAATGTGTAAGTGCTTTCTGATGGAGTTAATGATGTTAGTTACCGCTGATCTGAGCTACTCTGCTCCTGTCTGCTACTTGAGCAGAGCTTTATGCTTGAGGAGCGTGAAGGATTTCTCTGACATGAGCAACTCTTATCCCATCTCCTTTCCCATAAGAAGTTCCCTTTTACCCACCGTGAGTTAGAAGCCTCCTGGCAGTCCTTCAGGGTGCTCAGGTTTGTTCTGTCACTGCTGATGCTGGTGTCACTCGACTTTTCGTGGGATGTAGGTGGAGTGGAGTCTTTGCTTCTCAATTCCTCCATTATGGCAGGAAATCCAGAAAGGGTTCAATACCTGATGGCTAGTTTCTATCTGGACTGGCCCAGTGCTCAGAAGCATCAGCTGAGGAAAAAATAATGCACTATCTATGCTTTTGGTGAAGGATCTGCATGCCATTAGTAATGCTCAGAAACTACTACCCCTTGTGTCCTAGCTGTTCCCAGATACTATCAGAGATCTGAGTCCAGTAAGATACCACTTTCATCACTTCACTGTGTGAAAGGAGAGCCAGGCCTGTTCCCCTCCACAGATAGTGCTGCACACCACTGGTTTCTGACAGCAGTGAGCTCACTGACCCGCTTCAGCATCAACTGAGCTCTAACCAGGAGTGGGAAGTTTACCATGAAGGAAGGACTGAAACGTCCAAAGAATTTTCAGGGACCCAACTTGCATTTAGTTCACAGAATCATAGAATCATTAGGGATCAGAAGGGACCTCGAAAGGTCATCCAGTCCAATCCCCCTGCCACAGCAGGATCACCCAGACCAAGTCACACAGGAACACATCTAGGCAGGCCTTGAACATCTCCAGAGAAGGAGACTTCACAGCCCCTCTGGGCAGCCTGTTCCAATACTCCGTTATCCTCACTGGGATGAAGTTCCTGCTGATATGGATATGGAACCTCTTATGTTCCCGCTTGCATCCATTGCCCCTTGTCCTATCACTAGATGACCTTGAGAAGAGCCTGGCTCCATCCTCTGACATCCACCCCTCACATATTTAGAGGCTTTAATGAGGTCCTCCCTCAGAGTCCTCTTCTCCAAGCTAGAGAGACCCAGCTCCCTCAGCCTTTCCTCATCAGGGAGCTGTCCTACTTCCTTCATCGTCTTCATTGCTCTATGCTGGACACCCTCCAGCAGTTCACAGCACGTGGGTTATTACCCATGACATACGTACTGCAAGGCTGCCAGGAGCCTTTCCTCAGTCAAGGATAAGAGAACTCATTTTGATGCATGGCACAAGTCTGCTTAGGACGTGATGGTTTTAATACCTTGTAGTTTCTAAACTGCCTAGTATGTGCATCCAAAGAGTAATGATGGACATGTATTGGCAGCTCGTTTATAAATTATTGTAAAGAAGCTTTCAGAACCATTGTCCATTTTTTTGAAGGCAGTGATTTGTTCTAAAGCCTTAGTTCTGAGTTAACAAATGTACCCAGGGGCTCCCACTGAAACAGGGCTGGGCCTTTGCAAAGTCAATAGTTTATTTACTGACTAAGAATAAAGCACCCGGGAAGATGTTTGAAGATGTTAGCAATGCTTTTCATGGGTTGAAGATGGCATTTAGGTCTTGATCATGGCATGTTTATTCATTAGTTTCAGTGAAATCACTGGCCTGTTTGCAAGGGTGAAAGTAACAGTGAGACCTGGTGGGGCAAAAGAAAGGGAGGAAGGGCAGAGGAGGAGAAGAAAACCTCCACAACAGACTAACTGAGGTGATTTTTTATGCCTTATTAAAAACCAAGCCCAAGCCACAGAAAATACACTAGTAGATGGGGAGGTGTTTTGCCTCAAAGCCCTTACCAATGCCGTGTGTTAAGGCACATCTCCTGGATACGGCTTACCCGCTGGCAAGCTTCACAAGTAAATACTTGCTAAATGAACTTAAAGTTTAGATGAATTCATCTGTTTCAATGAGCTAAAACAATATTTTCTGTCCCATCTTATAGCCTGCACAAGACTTACTCTTTTTTATAACCCTACATCTCCATGATCTAATGAATTGACTGGCTATTTAATACATTCTTGCTGCTGTGTGGATGGATCAAACTCAGTGGGCTGCTTGATTCTGACCCCATCTTCTGCACCCCTGTGGCAATGGCTTTCCCTCAGCCTGCAAGGACATAACTGTAGCCTTTGCTAGGACCCAAGAATTGCACTTTTCCCAATTCCTGGGCTTGGTGAAAGGCAACACTCACAAACAGCCCATTTTGGATCAAGAAACCAGCATCAAGAGACATTGCGGAGGGAGAGCAGAGGAAACCACTGCGGCCTGGGCTGTGAAGGGACTTCCCAGCATCCTGCCATCACCCGTATAACGCCAGAAGTAGTAATATAACTGAGACCTCTTATTCTATAGGTCCTTCTTATGACCATGTGTGCCCTCCAGGACTAGAGAGCAGCCCAAATAACCAAGGAGTGAGGGAAGGAGCCTTCTTGGTGGGATGCTGCCAGAGCATCGGCAAGGTGATAGAGGGTAGATTCAGGCTGAGGAGGACAGACGTTCTCCTCCTGGTTTTGTTTCTATGTCTAATGACCATGCCACACTATTTCCACTGTGGATCCTAGTACATAGCTGTATCACAAAGAGTTAAAATGGAGAGCAGCTTGTGCATGTTTAAAACTACATGCGGCAAAGTCCATCGCTTGAAGTCCCGGTCCCTTGTCCCCACTCCCTCCCCTGCCCAGCCTCCAGCAATCATTTATTATAAAGGGGTTTTATGATACAAATTTGATAATCTCCCATACACATTGGCACTGTTCTAATTGGAGTTGTAAGCCCATAAAATTCAAGCCCTTTGTTTTCCTGAAGGCCACAAGGTTTTAAAAGATACTATTGTACCGCCTAAAACCCATAAAATTGTCACTAGGGACTGATTAAACAGTCCTGAATTGAAACAGTGCGGATTTTGTCTAGGTCCTTTTCACGCACAACAATGCTCTTTTCAATCCCCAAGACAAAAGGAGGTTTAAGGAGCGATTCTCTGGGAGATTCTTCTAAGATAACCCCATCCATATGGGAGACAAGGTGGCCAGCAGCTGAGACGGGGAAGAGAAAAAAAAAAGAGAAAAAGAAAGATGTAGGATGGCTGGAGGAAAAATAAAAGGATGAGGGGAAAGACAACAACAACAAAAAATACAAACAGGTGACACGAAGGCTGTGTTTCCCCTGCTTCCCCGCATCCTTCCCGCACATCCCAGGAGCCTGGTCCGCACTGCGTCAACCCTTCTGCTCATAGCCCTGCGAAAGGGATGCATGCAGGTGGGAGAACTGGAATCGCTCCATCCTCCTGCAGACAGGACTGATCCTCCCGCAAGAAGCCCAGAGGCGACACCGAGCCTTCCCGGAGTGGAGGACCAAGCCCTGGGTTAGGCAGGGATGGGAGGGGATAGGGGAGATACAGCCGTCGAGGCCCCGCATCTCGAGGCAGCCCGACACATCCCTTGGGTACACCTGGTCTGGAGATTCCACCCTTCCAAATAAACAACTCGAAACATCTTATGCCAGTCCCTTTCTTCGACAGCCTTTCCTCGAAGGGCACGGTGTCAGCATCATTCCCCATGGGATCTTCGCACCCGAGATATTCCCTCCGCGTTTCTGATAGGCGGCTGCCGTCGGAGGGATGGAGGCAGACGTTCTGGTCTATATTTTAGAGACCTGAGTTGGGTTTGGGAGGCTGTTCGAGGGATTTTCCCTCTTGGTAGTTGCCAATACTATTATAAGATATATATATTTTAAATAATTAGTAAAAAGTAGTTCATCAAAGCATTTCAAAACATAATTCTTTGGGCATGAAGAGACATCATTACTATTTTCTCTTGCCTACCCTTCTCCAGGTGATGCAGACTAACGGGAAGATGCTTCATTCAGGATCCTGACTTAGTGTCTCAAAACCAAATTATATTAAAAAATACAGAGAGGAACCGGAGCCGGACTGGGCAGAGGAATCCCCGCACCGGGGGTACCCGGGGGCTTCGGTCGGCGCAGGGCACCGCCGTCCAAAGATAAAAAGCCGGGGAGTCTCCACAGCCGAGAGTGGTTCTGGGCTCACTCTTCCCGTAGAAAACAGCAGCAGGTCTTCAGTGAGATGCTCGCAGCAAATTTTATCCGCCTTTTGCCGGCGCAAGCGGGTAGAATAAACGAACTGGAAAGGGAATTTCCGCTGGCGCGATCAAGACAAGTGTTTGAGCTTTTATGGCACAGGAGGTAATCCTAAGAAAAAGCCCCAGTAGTCCAAATTACACTTCTCCGCTGGGAAAAATTTATTTGCCAAAAATCATTTTATTAGTCACTGGGATTATCAGCTATTTTAAAAAATAATCTAGGTCTCTAGGATTATTAATATTAAATTTTTAAACAAAGAACCTCTCGAAAAGGAGCAGGAAGACAGGAGGTTTTACAAAATCAGAGCCGTGCCTTCGGGTGAGACCGGCGGCCCAGGACAGCTCCGTCTCGGAGCCGCGCTCCGCAGCAGCGGAGCCGCGCTCCGCCTCCCGCCCCGTCCGATCCCGACGGCTGCGGTGTCACCGTGCCTTTTCCTCATCGGCAGCTCGGGGCTGGGGTGGGTCTCCCCGCTCCCCTTGAGATGAGTCCGGCCCAGGAGGGCGAATCGCCTCTGTCACCATCCCCAGGAGACCACGGCGGGGTGCGCTAAGTGCTGGTACGCGGGGAAGACACCGAGAGCAGCGGCGGCGGTGGCAGCAGAGGGGCAGCTCCGGTAACCGGGCACGGCGAGGGCAGCCTGGGCACTGCAGCCGGCCACTGTACAGCCCAGCTTGGGGCGGGTGGGGGGCGGCGGAGGGCTAGATGGGCACCCGCGACAGGGCTCCCCGTCCCGCACCAGCACCGGCACCATCACCCGGCGCAGCAGGGCTGGCGGGCGTGGCGGGGGGGTACTGGGACCCTCGCTCCTCGCCCTCTTCATCTTGTAACGGTGGTTTTGGAACCAGATCTTCACCTGGGTGGGAGTGAGGCTGAGTAGCCGGGCCAGCTGCTCCCGTTCCGGAGCCGAGAGGTACCGCTGCTGCCGGAACCGCCGCTCCAGCTCCAGCGTCTGCGCCTTGGAGAACAGAACCCGCCGCTTCTTCTTCTTCTCTTCGGCCTCCGAGCCTCGGGCGGGGAGAGTCCTTTGGGTGGAGTCGGGCAAACTCAGCTCCGGGCCGCTCTCGTCGGATGCTGGGGACAGAGAGNAAGTGCTGGTACGCGGGGAAGACACCGAGAGCAGCGGCGGCGGTGGCAGCAGAGGGGCAGCTCCGGTAACCGGGCACGGCGAGGGCAGCCTGGGCACTGCAGCCGGCCACTGTACAGCCCAGCTTGGGGCGGGTGGGGGGCGGCGGAGGGCTAGATGGGCACCCGCGACAGGGCTCCCCGTCCCGCACCAGCACCGGCACCATCACCCGGCGCAGCAGGGCTGGCGGGCGTGGCGGGGGGGTACTGGGACCCTCGCTCCTCGCCCTCTTCATCTTGTAACGGTGGTTTTGGAACCAGATCTTCACCTGGGTGGGAGTGAGGCTGAGTAGCCGGGCCAGCTGCTCCCGTTCCGGAGCCGAGAGGTACCGCTGCTGCCGGAACCGCCGCTCCAGCTCCAGCGTCTGCGCCTTGGAGAACAGAACCCGCCGCTTCTTCTTCTTCTCTTCGGCCTCCGAGCCTCGGGCGGGGAGAGTCCTTTGGGTGGAGTCGGGCAAACTCAGCTCCGGGCCGCTCTCGTCGGATGCTGGGGACAGAGAGTGAGGTTAGAGAGAAGAAATGGGGAATAGGGGCAGGCACCGAGGGGCCAACACGCCGTCGGGAGCAGAAACACCTCCCGCAAGGATAGCTCCGGCTATTTACCTCCCAGGATTAATCCCGAGAGTCAACAAGAGATGCGAGCTAAATCCTCCCATCCCGAATACATTAAAAACCCAGGACGGAGCGGGATTTCCTCTTGGAGGGGAACGGCTCTTGCCCGCCGTCGGTCCCCGCACGGGCACGGTCTCTTCTCCGCGCACAGTGCCGGGGGGTTGGCGGACTGAGAGTGTTTGGGCTCTCTCAGAGCTAAATCGGACTGCCCAGTTGTTCCCTTATTGCTTTTTTTTCAGCCGCTCGAGTAAGCTTAAATATTTAATTAACTTCGATGGGGTTCCCGCAGCCGTCCAAAGGACCCTTCTTTTCCTGCCAGTACACACAGCTACCGGTTAACAGCGGTGTAACTGGGCATAGTTTGTGTGTGAGAGATGGGAGTGATGTGCCGGGATGAGCTGGGAGCCGAAGCGTTCGGCGATGGCAGCTGTAGGCGGTCAGAGGCTCGGAGCTTAGTGGAAGTTCAGCTTCCCTTTGGTGACCCCAAACCCAGTCAGCAAGAGAAGGTAGGAGATCTTGCAACAGTGAAAAGGCAAAAATAAATAAATAAATAAATATATAAACAAATATATATCAAAAATATATAAATAATCCGGAAGGGAGCTTAAACTATAAGCGCTGGGAGACTGGAGGACACGAGCTGAGATTTTGGGGTTTGCTTTCTGCTGTAGCTGGGAACATGCACAGATCTAGGGAAAAATATATTCAGTATTTTCTCTCTTAAACTCGTGGGTGTCTCACTGCTGCAATTCAGTAATATTCTCTAAAATTCCCAGCCTGGATTTCCCCGATCCTGCAGGCTACACAAGCTGGCGATTCGCTTCTTTCGCATCTTCCCCAAAGGAAAAGGAGAGGATTAAAAAATAGAAGGGCTGTGCGGAGATGGTGAATTCCTGGCCGTTTCATACTCACAGGGATAGTGGTTTCTCTCTGTTTCTATCCACCCTCGGTACGGCGAGCTGCTGTAGTTCTCCGCTGAGTGGTGATGGGTAGAGTTCTGCTTTATGCTATTAGCATCCTGCTCTGGTAAATCCAAAATGCTCCTCACTGTAAAACTGATCCTGCCAGAACTGGCCATGATAGATTGTGAACACCCCCCCACCCCCAAAAATAATAGAAGAAAAAAATATAATGTATATTTCTTTTAATCTTCCTGAAGTCCCGAATCCCTTCCCCGAAAAGCTGCAAGGAATGGACTGCGCCCAGTTACTGGGGAATCTCCCGGCTCAAGCGGACCTTCCTTTCCATCGCCACCTAACCCCAAATATTAGTGTCGTTTACAGAGGTGTCCTGTTTATATAAACAGTCCTCCCCATTGCAAACACTGCCTGCTTTCAAACCGTCCCTGTCTATAGGATGCTAAGTACCTGAATTAGTCAAGTGCTAAAGCCCTAATGGGAGTAGGTGTAACCCCCCTTCCCGCCACCCCCATGAGAGAATAACCCGTTACCTCCCAAAGACAGCAGGAAACAGGCTTCATCATTACATATTCTGTCTGATTAGCCAAAAGTGGGGACAGATAATGGTAATTGTTAGCAGTGAATAACATCTTGGGTGGCATGTGGATGACCAACAACCACCCCCCTCCACCCGCCACCAAAGCCACCAGCGTCCCTTCTATCCGCAGACAAAGTGAATCCTCCCAGGACATCCGCAGAGCCTGCCGAGAGCCCCCTCCCCGCTTGTCCCTCTTTATTTCCCACCCTCTCTCCTCTTTCTTTTTTAAACCTGGAAGGAATTTAACTCGTTATTTGTTTTATTCCCAGCTCTGTTTTGACGTGCGACCTCCAGTTCTCCCGCTTGTCACTGGCAGGTTCCCCACCGTCCACGGGGGGATTTTTCACACCTCAGCTGAGCTCTCGGCTGGTGGGGATGGGATCTTGGGTGGGATTTTCTTGCCCCTCCTGGGCGCGGTGGATTGATGCAAGGTGCACCTTTCTCTCGGGAAGGGTGATGGAGTGAGCTTGACGAAGAACAGGGGGGAGCCCGACATGCTCGGTCCATAAGGGAAAGTCGGGAGGAAGGGAGATCTATTATCATTCTAACACCATTTTGCCTTGTGTCCGAGGAATATCCCCTCGGACGACACGTGTGAGTGGCTGAAACGATTCCAGCTGGGAGAGAGGGATAAAAGATGAAACACGGAGCGTTTATCCGCCCGTCTCCCTGCCCCGTCGAGAGCCGCTACATCTGCCTTACGCAGCAGCGAGCAAACGCGGATCCCCGAGCCCTCCGTTTGGGATGCAGATATGGGGGAGGCCCGACGGCAGCTTCGTTGTCTCCTTTGCGAGATAAATTCCCCTTATTCCTGGGTATCACCGTTCGCCCGAGAAGCTGTCGTCGGGGCAGGGGCTGGACGCGAGTGGGGGTCTGGTGGCAAATCAGTAAGCTGCGAGGAACCTTTGATGGAGGAAAGTCTGGAGGGAAGGAAACACCTATGCTCTCCCCAGCAGATCCGCTTTCCCCTGATCGCCGGCCCAAGCACAGTCCTGTAGGGCAGACGGCTCGAAACCCTGTGATGATGCCCTACGCGTCTGTAAATAGAGAGCCTGATACACATGGAGATTCTCTTCTAGCTTTGATGATTCAAATTTCCCTGTCCAAACAGACATCTGTAAGCTATTGTGTATAGATTATATTTATCCATCGCTGCTCCCGCTCCCCGACGGCCCCCGACGCCGCCTCCCCTCCCCGCCCCGCTCCGGGTGTCGGTTGTGGAAGCGGAGACCTTTCACGGGGGAAATGTCAATAGAGCAATAACGACAGGGGAGAGGCGAGATTTATAATTTGTGGGCGAGATGAACGGGGGCACAAGGCTCCATTTGGCCAACTTCCCGCATATTTCTTCGGGACTGGACAGGCTCCCTATAAACCATTCCCAGGCCGTGATTACTGCAGCCACCTATCAAGCGTGCTTGGTGACAGTAGTTATCTTCCCTGCTCCAGGCACAGCGTCCCAGCCTTCCTGGGTGGTCGGAGCGAGGGGAGCACAAATACATGCCAACTGCTAGGCCGTGAACAAAAGGGAAATGTAGCCCTATGTCCCGGACCTGTTGGAAGCATTTGTTCCAGTCAAGATTTTGCATTTGTTCAGATCTGGAATAATAGGTGATTGACGCCTTCCCACAATGTGCTTTAACTCGCCGGGATAAATCGGAGCTTGTTCCTTGTTGTCATGGTTTTCAATAGGGTTCAATGGGATTGAACCACTATCGACTCTGCTTTACGTCTCCGGCAGCCCCGTCCATACAAATTTATTAGTTATGTCTTTTTAAATGAGATTAAATTGAAACGACGTGGCCGTCCTCGGCGGAGCGGCTCCTCCCGAGGTCGCCTTGATTCCCTACCCCCCCCTTCCCCTTCCCTGTGTCACCGTCGGGGCAGCGGCGGGAGATGGGTACAGGCACCCCCTCCCCACCCCTACCCTCAGGTACGACGGCGCTCACCGGCTCCAGCCCGGCCGGTGCTGCCCCGCACTCCCGGACACCCCGAATATAAAAGGAGGCCGAGAAGTTCATATTAATATCTTGACCCCGTAGGCAAACATTTGCTGAATGCTTGGGCTGGAGAGGAGTTTAGGGGAGGGAGGTGGCGGGGAGCAGCCGAGGGAAGCGGGGGAGGGGGATGTTTCAGAAAGCAGCGAACTTATACAGTAACAGAGGTGGTTCTCAAGAGGACTTTGCCAAGGACACTCTAAAGAATAAAGTGCAAAAACTTTGCAAGGAAAAGGAGTCAGGATGAGAGAAAGAGAGTCTACTTCAGTGACCTCTCTTAGCCTTTTAATCTATTTAACATCCTAAGCCCACACTGATGTGTAGAAATAAGTAAATGGTACTCTTCAAGCCTTAAGAGCTCTTCAGCATCAAATATTTGCACTTACTCTTAGAGGTTTTTTCTCTCAAATAGCGCAAGACACATTCCCCTAGGACGAGCCGAGCTGTCTAAATATACCTACGCATTGTTATCTGCGGGAAAGAGTCTGCTTCAAAGGCAGGATGTTATAACCTGAAATGTTTCATCTCTTGTTTTCCTTGGAGTGACTCGGACACTTTTCAGCTCTGGCTGCCCGGCTTCAGTTCAGGGTTCTGCGGTTCACGTTCACTGGCGTCGGGGCTGGGGGACCACATCTCCCCCTCCTGCTCCCGGGACCACGGGCCTCTTGAACCGAGGGGTGGGTTTGTCTCTCTTCTCTGCACAGGCTGTTTTGCCTCCCAACCGTGCTCACCCGTGTAGGTTTATCCCGGGGACACAGAAATACGCCTTTTCCCCGACGGCATTCACGGAGAAGACACCGGGTGGGCAGTTCTTCAGCAGCTCTCACGCGTGTGCTCCACTCGCAAAGGCCATGGAGACCGAGCCCGTCTCTGTGGGCCCCTGGTGTGAGCCCATGTCCGTCTCTTTGACCCACAGATGTGTGTCTGGTAGTGCCACCCCTCCAAGCTACACCTGCAGAAACAGTGCAGGGGCCCCCCGCCTTTCAATGATTTTTCTCGCTTCTAAGGAGTAAAGGAAAACAAATAATTAACATTTTTAAAAGTCCTTTGTTTTCACCTTTCTCGCACCTATTTTCCCAGCCCCATCGTCGTCTGCGCTTGGTTGTGGCTCAAGTGAATCAAGACAGGGCGAGGCGGAGCGGGGGCCGCGAGCATTGCGGAGGTGACTCCATAGTGTGGATCCCGCTGATCGCATCCCGGCAAAACCAGGGTGTTTTCGAGGGAGACCATGGCATTTCCAGCCCAGATCTCTCGGGATATCCGGAGGCTGAGCCGTTCTGCCCCGTTGGGTGTCCGGCAGCGCTTTTGGCTCTACTCGCCTCTTCTGGTCTCTCCGTCGGGGAAGTGGGCTGTTGGGCAGTCACAGGCACCTCTGATCACCTGAGAAACAGAGAAAATAGTGTATTTTTCTCTCACTTTCCATGACTTTTCAAACCTTCATGGTTTGAGGAAGAGAATGAGGGAAAAAATATTTACACCCATCCAAGTAGCCGTCTGGTTCTGGTTTCAGTAGACCCGGCTTTAAGGAGGAACTTCCCATGGCGCTGAGCCAGACGAGAGGTTTTGAAATCCTCTTGCTGTGAGGCTCCCAGGCTCTGTTGAGGACAGGATAGGTTTGCGGTGTGAAGTAAAAGCCCTGGAGTTAAAACTACCGAGACTAAACACCTTGCCAGGCTGACACCCACGGGTCGGTTGAAGACTGAGGAATGGAAGATGGGTGACTTGGGAAAAGTCACCCAAAAAGTCTGTTAGAGGTGGCAAATGAACCTCTGACCGAGAGCTTCCTTTCCCTAGAATGGATTTTGATAATTTAATCTGTAGATAACATATCTCTGTAGAAGTTAAACTCAGTACCTTGACTTTACTAAAGAGAAATCTTGATCTCACAGAGCGAAATGTGAATTTTAGAATTAATTTTAAAAGTCCCTCCTTTCTATAAAAACAACAAATCCTCTATTTTTTTCCAATAACGAATATATCCATAATGTTTCCTTCTTTTCCATCATCTTCTCCAGAAAATAACACCTTTCCCTCTCAACAACTAAACAGCCTTAGGCTTTCTCATTTGCCTTCTTGCTTTACAACTGATGCTCATTACGGTACCTTTTCTAATCAGGGCAATGTGGTGGAAGGAGTGCAGTGCTCCTTATAGGAAGGATTAGTTTCCATATATTTCTGCTTGTTGTATCTGTCTCTCTTCCCTGGTACCATAATGTTCCTTGCTTTTGGCTGCAGTTTTTCCCACTTCCTAATACTTCCTAATAATCTGCATCTTTTCCTGCAGCTCCTTTATCTCCTCTTTTCGTGGCTCTTCCCCAGCCTAAGCGCATACATTTACCGAGTTTAACCTGTTCAGAACCCCAACAAAATTAAACACAATGTCATTCTTTCGTGGCTAATTTCGAAGATCTTTATTCTCTCGTGTAGCAACTTCCCTGTGCTGTACCAGTCGTCTTTCAGTTTTACAGAGCTCATTAATTAACGCATAATTATTAAACCCGATACGTGCGAAGCATGCTATCCAAGGCTTACACTTTCCCTGAAACCCTCAATTTTCTATTCTGCATTTAAACAAGAGACTTTACTCCTTGGAGCAGGGATTACCCCACAGCAGCGCCAGTGGAGGATTCAGGACTGAGCTTTTCATTTGCTCTGTGTGATCATCCCGGAGGGATTATTTTGCAAATTGACTGCAAGCAAAGCAGCGAGGGACAAACCCTCCCTGCTCCTTAAATTGGTTTGGGATGAGTTTGTGCAGAGCAGATCTAGTGGGGACATGAGCAGGGCTACCCAGCTGCCTGGGCTATCCTCACCTTGGAGTTCAACTCGCAGGGAAGCCTGAAGGGATGGGGCTTTCTCTTCCCTGTCAGTACATCCCACTTGGGCAAGTGAGGAATAGACTGGGGTTACCTGGGTCATGAAACTGCAGCAGTCACTCCATTGCCAGCTGGCTGGGGCACAGGTTCTGTGCCTACCAGCACGGTGATGCCATTTCCCTCCTTGCCCCATTTTTGTCCCACACTCAGCCTACGTGGGATAGGTTATGGGGAAACAGGAGCAGGTTCCAGGCCTGGACTCACCTCTGTATCCAGAGTGTGCTGCCCCTGTTACAAAGCATCTGTGCATGATTCTCAGGCTCCAGGGTGCAGGTGATGTTCTTGGAGTTCAGAGGGCAACCATAGCACTGGTGACCTTGGATGGGGCTGCTCCAGAGGGCAGGCAGGAATCTTGCTCCAGACACTGTTGAAGCACCTAACCCCCCTTTCTTTCAGAGTAATTAGGTGTCCCTTGAGCTTGTGACCCCAAAACTGAAGTGGGTGGTGCTGGGAGTATGTGGTGAATGGTAAGGCTGGACTTGATGATCTCAGAGGCCTCGATAATTCAGTGATTCTGTGTGACAAAAGTAAAGTCTTCAAGCAGTTGTCGAGAAACTGTAGAAGAGGACAGGCATGTCCCTGAGAGAAACTGTCCTGTCACCATCACCTTCACAATGACAAGAGGCATCGTGTACTTTGGACACACTTACTCACTTACGAGAGTACACATTGGGTTTCAGTGAATAATTCTTTATCTCGTGCTGTAAGAAATCGATTACATTTTCAATCAGTCATTAAATTCTGAGAAATGTCATGCATTGATGTTAAAATCTGATGCCTAACATCTAATAGATTAAAATTGGTGACCAAAAATATAAACTTAACCCAAGATCCTTTCATTATTTGCATAGGGCATTCATTTCTTCCTCTAGGATGTGGCAAGCGTGCAAGAGGCAGCAGGGCTTTGGCTGGGCGCACGCTGGCTGACTGGTTGCCACAAGCACTGCCTGGTGAGTGGGTTGCTGCCAAGACAGTGAACTAGTAAGCTGGGCTTCTTCTCAAGCCACTAGATTTCACCACCCTCCTGTGATCATAATTGAGTCTCTGACCATCCATCAGGTTTGGTTAAGGTGATTCTTTTTTGCAGATGGCTAGCAGAAAATAGGGCTGTACTCTGAGAAATCAGGGCCAAAAGGCACAGGTTTACATTAAGGAAAACACCTCGTGGCTGTTCCCAGAAAGGGAAGATTTGGCCCTACTACCACAGGTAAAAAGATATGAGCACAGAAAGTCAGTTTTACCAGCACACTCCACAATTTCTTGCCATTTCAGACTGAATCCTGCACTCACAGGGGCACTGTTGATTACAGCTGCTTTGAAAGCATTGGGTAAGGTAACTCTGCTGACTTCAAGAGAATTCGGCTGGGTGAAGCAGTGCTGGCTAGGGCATTGCCACAGGCTAAACTACTGAGAGGGTCTGGCTGGATGAGAAATTACCACAAGGGAATTTACCACAGAGTCACTTCCAGTCTGACAGTACAACCTGATGTCTATGTGTGAGTGTACATGGGCCAAACCCCAGCTCCAAACGTCCCTATTTGCAAAGATGATTCAGAATCTGCATCTGAATTTTGCAGCCTTTTCCTGACTCAGTACCGAGCTGCCTCTTTGCCCCTACAAAGGTATCAAGTAAAGAGGGATGCTCTTTGTTTGTAGAGCAAGAAGCTGTAGTTTATTTATTCATATAGCAAACTTCTACACTAAGAATCAACAGATGACACAGATCCAGCTCTCTATATTACCTTGTGTTTCTGTGTTATATTCAATACAATAACGGTCTTTAAACCTCACAGGAGGCGAATCATCTCCTTTTCTATTTGAATTAGTTGAAAATCACTTAATGCTGCTAATTCCACGTAGAAGATAAAACTGCCTCTGCATGTTCTGTTCTTGAAGCTTCTTTTGCAGACTAATTAAAAGTCCACATGGTGACATGGTCTGAAGGAGAAAAAGAGAAAAGAGAAAGTGCTGAAACCTGACTCTAGTTCCTGCCTCTCTCATCCCACATGGTTTCGCTTCCTCACTCTCTTTCCTTGCCTATTAAATAGGGTCAGATTTTATGAAATCATCTCTCGCTCACAACTGGTTGTATATGGTGTGACCAGTGAGTACCCACAGAGTGAATCACTCACATAAAATGCTGCCAGCAGTTCCAAATAAGCACTGGCTCTCATCATGAGGGCAGGTATTTCATAACAGACCCTCTGCCCAGTTCACACTGTCCAAAGCATCTCAGCCTGGTTCTGGACTGGTGTGTGTGCTATATTTTTGTTTGATGAAGCTATTGAAGTAGCCACAGTTCTTAAGGCAGAGAGTTTATGAATCATGTGTGGAAACACCTGCCACAAGAATATTTCAAAAGGAAAGTTATTTGGGGGTTTTCTTTACCTGCAGAGCCAGTGGCATCGCATCAAGTAACAGCTTCCAGAATGTGGCTGCAGAAGTTCCTGTAAAAGATCCAAGAGTGATTCCTCATAAAGTTTTCAGCCAGGCAGTAACACTGTTCAAAAAGGAAAGAGCAGTTTTTACTGCCAGGTAAAAATTAGCAGCACAGGAAACCCCAATTTTCTTTCACTCCATTTCAGCCCCGCTTGTGGACTCCTCTCCCAGTACAGCCCTGCGCCAGGGCTCAGCTGCTGAGCACACGGCTGCTGCCTTATGAAAAGTTAATGTTCATGAATACTCACAGGCAGGGGGTTACTCACTCACAGACAGAATCTCGGGTGGGTTTTTTTGCACTCTGAGTGGACTTGTGTGATGATTTAGAGTCATCTACTCTTTGGGTGGGGGCACTGGAGAGTCGTTTGTATCCCTGCAGATGCAGAAGCAGGGGAGAGCCTGTATTTGCCTCTCGCCCTACAAAAACATCCAGCAAATCCCCTGTCAGGCTGGTCAGAGCAAGAGCTGGCTCAGGCATCAGACTGACCCTGAGCTAGTGAAAAAGGGAGGACAGAAAGCCAGGGGGCTGGAAGGACACACAATAACTAATAGTGAATAAATGACTGCTGACCCTCCCCATCCCTGCTCTCCTTTTCAAGCTGATCTCCGAGTATGGTTGTACATCAGCTGTTTTCTTAAGGAGCTTTAGTCAGCTCCACACACACGGTCTTAAATTCAGCTGAACTGCCCTCTAACTTCTTCACAGACTGGTTGTGCACTGACACCCTTCCTACATGGAAATACTTAAAACTGCTGTCTCTGGCCACCTCGCCTGTGATAATTTCTCATCTTTCTTAGGACAGATTCTCATCTTTCCTAGGACAAACCATTAAACACCCAGTGGTTGGTCCTGTTACACTCAGAACACTTTATTCCCTGAAATTGAGAGAGACCCCTCACTGAAATTCCCTAGGTCACACTGCTCCCAAATTCAGATTTGGGAGTATTCTTTCCTACCTCCTGTTTTGGGCCTATAACATCCAGTTCTCAGACTTTTCTCTCTCTCATCTTGCAGTGCTTAAGTCTACTGACAGGAAGGAAGAACGGTGAATGATGAATTTTAAAACAAAACATTCCTGCCAGCCCTCTGCAGCTAAATGGACGCTGTGGTTTGTGGAGAATGTTTCCAAGTGAGATCTATTTATCCCGTGACAACACTCCGTTAGTGTGATGATTTTGTGATCTCCCTTTAAAAATGAGTACTGCCCTCTGTGTAAGAGTTTTCAGATGATCAACTTGTGACACCAGGGAGAAAAAGCTGCTTCACTATTTCTGGAGCAGGCAGGTTCCAATCTGTTTTAATTTTTTAATAACAGAATTTCTTTCCCTGCTCCTCGTTCAGTCAACACAAAAAATCCATTGATTTTAAAATAGTTAACGTTTTTATTTCATTAATATTTTGTATTGTTTTTAATTAACCTTATAGTTAATATTCCATCTCACATAACAATCTGTATTATGCCTGACGTCAGATGTATAGGACTTAAAATAGTGAACAGGAGTGCTGGATCCATTGACTACTGATACAGTCAGGATTCCAGCTCACATCATTATCACTATTACATCTAATATTAGATTTAGAGAACTTTAATAGGGGATTAAAGGCTTTAGACACCTCATTTCTTCTGTCATTGTTATTTTAGGTTGGACTGGATGATGCTTAAGGTCTTTTCCAGCCTCATTACTGTGATACTGTGATCTGTTGTGTTGATTGAGCTGGCATTTAAGGTTAAGGAGTTAGCATAAGATGCTATATATTATAAACATGTATAGCATATATACTTGATATTATCTATATTATATATAGAGATAATATATTGATAAATCTATATTATAAATAATATATTGATAATATCTATATTATATCAAATATTTATATAAATTAATATAATATNGGTTTTATTCTTTTAATTAAAACCAAAATACCTTTTGCCAAGCTATTCAGCCCTTTGGTCCCTAACAAATATTGACTTTAGAATAGGAAAAAGTTAGCCAGCGCTCACATAATGCATCTTGTCCTGCTGCACGGCGGGGGGAATTGCATTTGCAAATGGAAAATAAAAGCGGAATGTCAGAGGGGGAAAAGCAAACACTCCTCATGGTGCCTCCTCTTGCAGACGCATTGCAAACTACTGAAGAGAAGCGACTGAAAAAAAGGGGTTTAGGAGTGATTCTTCATAAATCCTGATGATTTGCATCCTGCTAACGGCCGCTGAGCGCAACTGGGTCTCATGTTTGGACTTTAAGCGCAGGGAAGGTAGCGGTGCTGGTCCTGCCAGGAGGCAGCAGGGCCACGTGCACAATGGCTGAAAGAGCGACCACCCAAAGTGATGTGTTTCAGCATTGAAGATGCACAGAGACCTGTATCAGTTGACCTCAGCCTGTGACCAGCGGAGTAAAGAGTCACTAACTCAGAAAGGTAACTCGGGCTCTGCTTTTCAATGGCTTTGCAAATCAGCATAAGCACCTTATAACGAATGCACAACTTCCTCGGTTACCAAGTGCAGCTGAGATGGGATTGGCAAGCTGGGCGGGGGTAGGGGGGACTCCCAGGAGCAACCCTCCAGCAGCCGGTAGGGTCCCAGCTGCTCTTTTTGTACAGTATGGTCTGAAACACCCCACGGCAAAGAGGCCAGCCTGCTAGGAAACAGCTCAGCCAAGTGTCTGCGTGCACATTCTGAGCCACCCAAACCAGGAGTCTCAGGATTTGCCAACAAGGAGTCTTGAAATAGAGATAGAAAACCAGGGCAGGAGTCTCAGTGGTACAGAGGCACCCAGAACACATTCAGTTCTTAAGCTTCCCTGGACCTACCAAGGGATGCTGGGCCACTGGGTGCTCCCAGGCTACTTTTTGTACACTCTAAATAAGCATTTGGTTGGGATGCAGGGAGAAATCCCCACGGCTTCACTTCAGTAACGCTGCAGTTTATTATGGCTTTCGGTCCTCAGAGGGTTTTAATTTGTTTGGATGTGACAGCTGTATTGCAGCTGCAGGCAGAATATTCTCCCTCTTTAGTGTCAACAGCAACATTTTTAGAAATTTCCTGTGCTGTCTTGTTTGATTCTTTTATTTCTTCCAGCTTTTATTTGATGTAATTAATCTTTGTATGCAGAGTGTTTAAGTTTGTGTTCTTCCTGCTTAATTTTGGTTCCCCATGTGCTCTGTCTGATGTTTCATTTGCGCTGTAACCGCTACAGCAGGATTTTCCCTTTCCTCCTTCCAGATCCAGAAACTCAGGCTCCAGAATTCTCATTTCAGTTGTCTGCTACGTTTTGGGTTTCACATGGAGTGAGGTGGTACCTGGCTTGGTGAATCCTCAGATTATTCCTCTGCATCTCCAATCACTTGAGTTATGGAATCTATAAACCATGGAAGTGCAACACAGGCTCAGAGCCCGGAGTTTGAATCCTTCATGAAGATGTAACACTCACTATCCAGCATGAGCTCTGGTAGATTCTATTAGCATAAGATAATTACATTTATACACGGTGCCTATGCCAACTCAAACACTCCAAAATCAATATTGACTAATAAGCTCTCAATAATCTTTTAAATAAAACGAGTGTCTTCCTTTGGAAGCAGAATAATCCCCCCCAGTAGAAACAATAAGAGAGCTGGGTTGACGTAGACAACAAAATATGGGTCCATATGTAAAAACTGGTGGTCACTGAGGGTTATTTTTACATAAAGCCAGATCCAGAGCGTGTGTATCTCTATAGTAACCCCATTGACTTTGTGGAGCTGCACTGATTCAAACCAGTTAAGTTGCTTGGCTCTAGGTATTTTATTCCTTTATTGTCTTACCCCGCCAGGCTTGCAGAGCAGACAGGCAGGCTTACAGCACTTGAGAATGAGCTGAAATTCTGCAGTGCTGGTTAAGTGTTTAACTGCTCGTCAAGGTTAACAATGTGTTTAGTGTGCACACATGAGGGAAATCTTAAACAAGTGGATTTGCAGAAACAAGCCCTTGCTAGATTGAGAGTATAAGGGTCTAGAGCTCCAAGTTGGAAGATAATTGCTTAGAAATATTGCTATAAAAATAAACCATAAACCTCCATGACCGGCTTCAGATAATGTCATGGGAACAGGCTGCATGCCAAGAACCAGCAGGAGAGGTAAGAGCTAACGCTGGCTCCTCTGTGTCCGGCAGCTCTCCAGCATGGACTGTCCACTCCCAGCCCGGCTGGGTGCCCAAGTCAGGCTCATCTGGCCAGAACATTTCCTCATACAGATGGGAATAACAGAGTAGAGGATCAGGCACCTCGGCATCTAGACTGCACAGATTCTTAGAGGAAGGATAGCACTGGAGTTTCTATTCTTAGTTCAGAAATGGTTTTGCTACCTTTCTAATGTCTTTTTTTTCTTCTTCTTCACATCACCATCTTATACAACCATGTCATGGCTTGACAGCTTTCACACAGCGCCAGGTTACAGCTCCTGCAGTCAGCAATAATACGGGTCCCTACACATCTATTGCTGCCTTTCTTCATTCACAAACTGATTTGAGTTGGAAGAGACATTAAAGATCATCCAGTTCCAACCCCCTGCTATGGGCAGGGACATCCTTCACCAGACCAAGTTGCCCAGAACCAAATCCAGCCTGGCTTTGAACATTTCCAGAGATGAAGCATCCACAACCTCTCTGAGCAACCTGTTCCAGTGCCTTCAGTCTGTGTCTGTAGGTTTGAAGCTCTCTTCCTGTCTGGTTTTACCCCTTGGACACAATCAGGGATATTCTTAAGCTCTATTTTTAAACTATAGAAATATCAGCAGGAACTTCTTCCCAGGGAGGGTAACGGAGCATTGGAACAGGAGGCTGCCCAGGGGGGTTGTGGATTCTCCTTCTCTGGAGAAGTTCCAGACCCACCTGGCTGTGTCCCTGTGCGACTTGGTCTGGGTGATCCTGCTGTGGCAGCGGGATTGGGCTGGATGATCTTTCGAGGTCCCTCCCGATCCCTAGTGATTCTATGATTCTATTCTATGCAAAAGCAGAACCTTTCTAGATTCAACCGTCTCTAGAACCCAATCACTTCTAGACTTGAAATAAAACTTCTCCAACAAACAAGTAGCAATTGAAGAGAACTTCTTACCTGAAGCTGGGTGATTGTCTTCAGAGGGCTTACTGATAAAAATGGGTGTTTTATCCTTGACTAGCTCATCGTCTCCTGTTTCACCGTGACTCAATTCAACAAACCCCTTATAAAAGAAAAACCTTTAAAACTTTAACTGCAGTTATAGCTTCTATGGAATCAGCACTACCTCAAAATAAACCAGAGATTGTTTATCCTTACGTGATTTCTGTTTACCTCAGGGCACTTTTCAAGTCAATAAAGTACATATATGATCCAAACACAAGTAATTCTGAAGTAAATCTGGGAATACTTAGAAATGCTCTGTTTTGCATCCTAGAAAGAAGCTCAGCAAGCCTGGGAATTCTTGCTGATGTTGGCTACAATGCATCTCCTTGGCCTTTCAGGATCCTGAATGTAAATGTTGAAGGGATACTGTTAATTTCTACAACTCAGCACTCATCCCCTTCACTCTAAGCAAGGTTTTCAGTCTAACAGATTGGGATTGAGAGAGCAGGCAGAGATCTGTCCTGATTTCTGGGAGCTAATTCATGACCTTTCATTGATACCAGAAGATGCAGTGGGGAGAAGTCCTGGAGGGTGAATGGGGTGAATAAAGGCACAAAGATATCCTAAAGAAGAGTATCTCCACATGTACTCTATTAGCTTCACTGTTTTGTGGGCAGAAAGCCCCTGTTGCCAGCGAGAGGAAGGAGCTCTGAACATGCCAAGGAAAGGAGGACTGTTGGCAAAAAGCAGGAGGCTTTGACCTCTGGACCCTAGGGAGGGAAAGCAGTGCAGAATGCAACTGCACGTGTGTGAGCTGACTCGTGGTTCAGAGGCAAAGCAAGAAGAAAACTTTAGGAGGAAACCTTGGTAGTGTCTTCTACTTCCTTCCAATAAGCTGAAAATTTGGGATTCTGAGGAAAATAAAAAGGTGTCAAAGAACATTTTATTCAATTTAATTATTTGTTGGGGTTTCAATTTAAAGTCAAATTGATGGTACCCTTGCTGCATCGCCATCCTTCACAATGATATGTCAGGACTTACTCTGTACATTGATATCAGACAGGAGATCATGACAGGGGGATTGGACTAGGTGATCTTTCCAGGTCCCTTCCAATCCCTAATGATTCTATGATATCCTCTGTACAAGGTTTAGAGACGCAGGCTAGATTTGCTATTTTCTAATGTAAGATTATTCTTGAAGTAGAGGCACATCAATAATGCTCCAGATGCAGCACTTGGAGGCTGAGCAGATCCACCAAGCAGCTGGTGTGTAGACAACCAGCCTGTGTGCAGCAGATTCAGCACACTGCAAGCTCATCAAACCTATTTCAAGTGCGTAAGTCAAGGGTGCAGCAGAGACACCCTTGCTTTCCAGACACCCTGTGCATGGTCTGGGCTGTTAATGTCCACATGGGAGTTGTCCGAGGATTCCAAACATCTGGGAACTCCAAATGAGAGGCAAAATTCCTTTTCCATCTGGAGATCATTTACACACACCACCCGTGCTTGTTTCCTTATCTCTTGAATGACAGGCAGGGAGGAGGAAGGCAAGAGGGATCCTTTGCATTCATTATTTATATTCCACACAGAATCTTTTATGCTACCAACACTCGGGATTTCTGTGGGGCTGAGGGACAGACCTTTCCACCGGAGCAACAGCTCCTCTGCTCTGCTTTCTCTGCTCATGATAACCCCAGTTTTTATCTCAACACCTTGCTCACCGGAGAGAGTGAAGGTGCAGTAAATGTGGTGTCTTCACCTCACTGTTTGGCCTTGGTTCCAGTGCAGCAGAGTGTGATGCCTCTAGCACCACAGCAAAGGGGGCTCCAAGAACAGCACAGTCAGCAGATGTTGGGGTCAACTCATTGCCCCTCTGCTTCAAATTTGTCTGGATGCAAAGATTAAGAAAAAAAACAAGTGATACCGAAGAATCTCCACTTGGTAGCACAGTAAGGACGGCTACGTGGCTGCCTCACAAGTCAGTGCCAGCAGCTCCGGTGTTTGCCAGGTGATTCAGTAGCACTTACAGGGAGTTTGAGGGGGAAAACCCTGTGGCAGTGAGGATCCTGCTGGAAGCAGTTCACAGGTATCTACCCCCCTCTAGAGGTAAAACTCTGAAGCATCTCTTCTATGAGCAAAAGCACTGGGATTTTGTGAAGCGACTGTAGTGGTCCAGGCTCTCCTGACTGCCACACTGCTGAGGCAGCTGATGGCTCAGGTGGAATTTCTTGCTGTGGAGATGCAGTTCTCACATGTCCAGCTTTTCCCACCTGGAAAAGCTCTGAGACCAGTGGAAAGTGCAGAAAACCTGCACTTATCCCAATTACTATGCATAGATGTGTCAGATTTACTAGCACAGATGTGGGAAATCTGCTATAAGGCTGTCCCAGAGCCACCTGGCCCACCTGAAGATGGTGGGCAGGAAAATATTACAGCATCACAGAATTATTGAGGTTGGAAAAGACCTCTGAGCTGTGACCTAAATTCACCACATCAGCTAGACTAGGGTACCAAGTGCCACATCCAGTGTGTCCTTAAACACCGCCAGGGATGGGGACTAACCCACTGCCCTGGGCAGTCCAATGGAGGACCAACGAAGTCCAGAGGACCAATGAAGCTGCCAGGCAAGGGTTAGGTTGGATGTTAGGAAGCCCTTCCTCATGGAAAGGGTGCTCAGAGCCTGGACTGGACTGCCCAGGGCAGTGGAGGAACCCTCGTGTATGGAGGTGTTTAAGGACAGCCTGGCTGTGGCCCTTAGTGTCCTGGTGTGGCTGATGTGATGATGTTGGGTCATGCACTGGGCTGGATGAGCATGATGAGCTCAGAGGGTGTTTCTAGCCTCAATAATTGTGTGATTCTGTGACTATCACCTATTAATAGGGAGCTCTGTTTGCAGCTCAAGGCTCAGCCACATTTGCAGTGTTCATCTACCCACCATTAAGAGAAATTTCAACTACTCTGGGAGCCAAGTTACTCAGTGGCTGTGTCCGAGTCGGTTACTCAAGTGTAGGAAGATGAAACTAATTGCTTTTGACAAGGTCAATCCGAAGGAGTATTTTTATGCTCCATTTAGTGGACTATTTCTTCTGTAATGGAGAATAAACTGAGTCTTTTCCTACAGCAGTTTTCCAGAGAAGAGATTAAACTAGGTACAAGCTCCTCATACGATTGGGGGGTGGTGGTGGTGGTGGTGTGGAATTCCAGATTGGCCACAGAACTGGAGTTTATATGCAGATGCCAGGGGGCAGGGAGACTCCAGAAAGAAAAAGAGGGAAGTGTTTTCTACAAGTTAGTGCAGCAAATGCGTTCCAAATGCACCTGCAGGCCTTCATTAACATGAACAGCATAGGAAAATGTTCACACGTACACATACCCCCACCATTAAGACTTTCACACCAAAAACTTCAGTGTTGGGTTCCAGAAGGAAAAACATGAACTGTAATTGATTCTGACTTGTGGTGCTGGTTTAGCCAAAGGCAAAGCTGTACTCGGGCAGGAAACAGACTGCACAAAACCACGCTTCTTTCCAAGCTGATCAAGTGTTCCAACTGGGAAATTCACTTGGTGTTTGATGGTTTCTAGGGGTCTTCTATGGGTTAGAAGCAAAGTGATTCAAAAGGCAGTGATCATAGAATCGTTAGGGATTGGAAGGGACCTGGAAAGATCATCCAGTCCAATCCCCCTGCCACAGCAGCATCACCCAGACCAAGTCACACAAGAACACATCCAGGTGGGTCTGGAATGTCTCCAGAGAAGGAGACTCCATAACCCCCCTGGGTAGTCTGTTCCAATGCTCTGTTACCCTCACTAATGTCCTGCTTGTGCAGAGTCCTCTCCATCAACTGCTTCTTCCTCCCTGTCTTTTTAACAAATTCTGCTCTATAAAACATTAAATAAGTTTATACCTGATCAAACAAACAACAAAGCTTTGTGAAAAGGAGCAAGGAAATGGTTAGAAAGGAAAATATTTTGTAGTCTTAGAGTAAAACTGAAAATTACTTTAAAAAAAGGCCAAAGAGTATTAAATAGGGAAATAAATGTTCCTTTAAAAATAGCTCTGATTTACCTTTTCCATCCAGATGAAATCTGATTCATAAAAGCTCTGTTGCTAGATCCCTACCTTGATATTGCAGACCATCCTGCCTTCACTTCCAGCACTGCACTGGCTTCTTCCCTTACACCCATTGTGTGCTGCTCTGACTCCCCTGGGCTTGCAGGTATAAATAACACTTTACAGCTGCCTGGGTACAGCTGTCACTCATTGAAGCAGTGGAAGCAGCATAAAGTTGAACTTGCAGCATAAATTCCAATTTCAAAGCAAATTTCTTCTTGGGGTCATTTTATAGTGGGTTACATCCCTGGTGTAGTTCACCCTTTAGCATCAATTCTGTCACAGAAAAGCCCTCATGTCTGTAACTTCAACAGCTGAACCATAAAAGAGCGTGAGGAGGAAGGCACCGTCTTCATTTCACGTGATGCTTTCCGAAATCATGCGGTGACTGAAGACTTGTCTGTGCAGACAGAAGGGTTTAATGAATTTCAGAAGGAAGGTGAATTTATTTTAGGTGCATTAACACTGGTTTATGAATAAAGCAGTTTGAGAAGCCAACGCAAACAGCGTGTGATGCTTTTATAAATCTAGCCTGTAATTGTTAACATATGAAGAGCACTTCTTTTACTGCAACTTGAATTGCACAGTAAAAGCTTGATTCATGAAGGCATTACGCAATAATTAGGTGGGTTTTCTGTGAACTTAACCAATAAAAAAGTGCAGAAAGGACATGCCTGGAAGTTTCCCTGATCACTAAAAATGCAGGAGCTGGCAGCACACAGGTGTTCCTGTGTGATCAGCCGGTGCCTGCATGCAGCAGGAAAGGGGGGAAGAAGGGTTTTCCACATAACCTTACACACTGCCACGTGTGGTTATGGTGTTTCAGGCAAATTAGGGTGAATGTTGTATCAGGCTTTGCCCTAAATATTACCGTGATGAAGGGAAACTGTGGCATCAGCTCTCTTTGGTCACTTTTTGTATGTAGAGGTACGCATTGTCTTCATCCACAAGGAGTTCTTGATGTGATGTCCACAGAATCTTACTTACAAAGGTGTTGGAAGCACTAGAATACAAAAAGGATTAGAAGCAGTGGCATTATGTTATTTTTTAATAGTAACTAAACACAGAATCATTCAGGTTGGAAAAGACCCTTGAGATCATCCAGTCCAGCCAATAACCCAACCAAGTTCATCACTAGACCAAGTCTCTAAGCACCGCATTTAAACCATCTTTGAAGACATCCAGGGGTGCTGACTCAACACCCTCTCTGTTCCAGTGCCTGAAATCCAACATTGCTAGCTCTGTTGAACCATTTCTGATCCAATCTTGGATCTAATTAAAAAAATCTCTGCAATAATTGTGTTTGTGGGAGAGAGGCAGAGATCTGTTAAACCATCTTACTCTTCTTTGGACGTGCAAGGTAAAGCAAACCCCATCATTCTTCAATTAGTGATAAATGAGCTGTCTCCTTGTGCCTGCCAGCCTCCTCTCTTTAATGCCAGCAAGAAGGCTGGAAGGTCCATCATGACTGTCTATAGCTTTAAAATGCCCTTGGATGGGGAGCCTGTAGCCCTAATAAATAACATCTTCCAGTGTTTCACTAGTCTCCTAGTAAAGAAATAGCTCTTAAAATACAATCAGAACCAGAGCTTTAATTTTTCACTTACTGAATAATCAAGAATTCTTTCAGAAATGTGAGCTCGGCGCTGTGTGTCTACATCTTTGGGGTTCTTCTTCCCCTGGGAGTAGTCTAAGATGCTTATCCCACACGGCTTCTAGTGAACACATGAGAATGGGGGGATTAGGAAGGCACTAAAGAATAATATGTGATATCACAAAATCATGGATTCGTATAGTCATTCAGATTAGAAAAGATTTTGAGAACATCAAGTCCAACCATTGACCCTACTCTGCCAAGCTCACCATGAAAACGTGTTTAATTTTTAATATATAAATAAATATTTAAATAGATAATTTAATAAATATATATTTAATATATAATTAATATATAATTAATATATATTAAGATAATTTATTATATATTTAATACATATAAATATATAAATTAATATTTTATTCTGATGCCACAATGAAAATAATCAGCTGAACTCTAGTCTGACCTGTCTGCCCTGATCACACTCTCCTATATTCACTCCCTTCTTCCTGCAAACATAGCTGAGACATCCCCTTGGGTCCTTCCTACACTCCCACCTCAGTACATATGGTATAAAACCCACCGGAGCTCCCAGATTGGCAACTACCTTCCAGTACTCCTCCACTTCAACCTAGTTCAAGCCTGACTATCATACAATCATTCCGTTTGGAAAAGACCCTTGAGAACATCCAGCTCAGTTATTGACCCTCCACTACCATGGACTCTATCACCAAGCACAACACCTAAACGACCTAAATACCCTCCCAGCTGTCCTTGCCTTTAGTTTTTCATTCTCATACCCATTTGTTGCTGAATGAACTGTGCAAGGGTATTTGGGGATGCAGCAAGTATGAGAACCATGAACCCACACAGAATGCAACCTTTAGGCTGATAGGTTCTTGACATTTCATAAATCATAGAATCATTAGAGACAGAGACTCCACAACCCCCCTGGGCAGCCTGTTCCAATGCTGTGTTACCCTCACTGGGAAGAAGGTCCTGCTGATATTGATATTGAGATGGAACCTCCTCTGTTCCAGCTGGCACCCAGTGCCCCTTGTCCTATCACCAGATGACCGCCTGGCTCCATCCTCCTGACACCCACCCCTCACAGATTTATAGACATGAATGAGATCACCCCTCAGCCTCCTCTTCTCCAAGCTGGAGAGACCCAGCTCCCTCAGCCTCTCCTCATAAGGGAGCTGCTCCACTTCCTTTCTAACCTCAGTTTGGAAACTGAGGACTCAATCACGTGTAGCTATCCTATTTCTAACAGAGGGCCACCTGCCATGCGAAGCAGCCATCGGAAATTTATCAGAGGTGCTTTTCATAGCTTTTTTTTTGGTCAGAAGGAGGTAACGTGAGCCCCTTTGGAGATTCCCGTGTGAAGTGCCCAGGGTAGCACATATTTTCCCTTCGTTACATACAAGTGGCTCCTAGTGATGCTGATGGAAATTACAGGTGTGTGCATGAGAAGAGAGATCTGTACGGTGCAAATTACTTCAGAAAACAAACTCGCTTTATGGACACGGACTGTGGCAGTATATTTCAAGCAATGTTCCTTGCATACCGAGTAGTAAAGGGAAGAGGGGGCTGGGGAGCAGGGGAGGGCAGAGATCTGGATTTTATAACTCCTTTTAATAACGACCACAGAGGATAAAAACCTGCCGAGTGGTGACTAGCTTCAAAATCACTTCTCACCTCTGCTTTGGAAATCTCCAGCCCAATTACTTGTTTACTTGATAGCACTAAAGTCTTACTCGCCATCGTTATTTGCTTCCTAGTAAAGAACCAAAAAAGAACAGCAGTCCAAAGGTAACCACACGACCAAATCACTTCCAGATGATAAGTCACACTCTGATGGTGAAAGCAGACTTTACAGTTTCAGTGTGCCAGGTAATATATGGCAGTCACCCAGTTCCTATTAGGGTTTTGTAACAGTACATACACACACTCTTTTCTTTTGAGCTGGATTAGGGTTGGCTAATAGCACTGACACACAATGTTTAACTTGATTTCAATCAGAAAATCCATCTCCAGAAAGACAAGACAATTCGAAAGCAGCAGTTATCCCTAACCCTCCTCACTCAGAAATCATATGAGCAGTTTTTGCCATGATGTTAAGTAGTTTGGATGTTCAGCCTTGGGAGCAGACAGTCTACATATCATAGAATCATTAGGGATGGGAAAGGACCCTGAAAGACCATCCAGTCCAATCCCTCTGCTGCATCAGGATCACCTAGACCAAGTCACACAGGAACATATGCTTCCTCTACACGCATGACTGTGATGCCATCCTTAAACACAGGACACGTTCACGCCTTTCCCACAGCACCTTGCCTCCTTCTCTGTTCAGGATGGGTGGCAGTGACTTCTTGAAAAGCCACTCTGTATTTTCCCTTCTCCATGTGTTAAACCCCTCCTTACCACAGAGCAGTCGACCCTGGTCTGAAGAGGTTTTTCATTTCATTAGGGAAGTTTCCCATGGTCTTAATGACTGTAGTCTCTGAGCAGTTCACCAGGGCATATTTATCTTCAGATCACCCCTCTGATTATCCTCCCCATCTTACAGCTGGAAAACACAACAACAGAGACACACAGTGATTTCGGGTGCCCAGTTTAAGACCCCAGGACCTAACTCATCAGGGTTCTCACCATTATGTAATTCTTCAGATATTCAGAGCAGAGCCCCGATCGAGTCCTGCTGCAGCTGTGAGTGCTCAGCACTTCTCCAAATCAGACCCTGGAGTCTCAAGTCAGAGATCCGTATGACTGGGAACATGCATGCGGTGTAAGATCTTACTGATGTCATGTAAGAGATAACGTGACACAAGCAGAGGATGCTGTGTCCAGTTCTTCAGACTGAGAACTCAATGGACTTAAGGGAGATAGCTGTTGTTTTCCCCAACTCCTCAGCTGTATTCTAAACGCATGGCTCAACCTGAAACAAGGGGCTGAGCATCTCTCTTTGGCTCTTCCTGAGCAGCACCAGGACTGAGTGCAGGCTGACACAACTGTGGGAAAAGAGTATGGCTATGTGTAAAGGGGGAAAAACCTGCACAGATAGCTCCAGCTCTGGTCCTTTCCAGCAGCTGTGTGTTTGCTTTGGCAGCTCACAGAGCTCTTTTAAGAGAGTGTTTGTAGGTAATTTCCTAGGTTCTTAATGAAGCAAAGTGGAAAAACAAATATTCTGTTATGTGGCATCATATTAACACCTCTATGCCTCACGCTGTTTGGGTTAGCTCTTAGCTTCTCCATATGGACCTCTGCCCTTTGAGTTAATAGGGTAATTTGTAGTAATACTCAGTTGCCAACTCCTTTGTGGACCAGAGGATACTCTGGCCAGGGGCTGAGACCAAAGCAGTGCCATGACCTAGGGTTCTTATGCTCCATTCCCTGCCCTGGAATGACGAGTGAAGGAGCTCTAGTCTTTAACTAATGTTTTCCACCTCTAGCTCCAATCTTCTTCCCTCTAACCGTGTCTGTTCCAGCTCTGCTTCTCCCTCACCTCCAGCTCCTTGTTTCCAGCTTTGTCTTAGCCAGCTGACATTGCTGTTTCCCAGTCGGTCACAATTGCTCATCCTTTCTCTCTGGCAGCCTCATCCCTGAAGGTGTTAGCCTCTCCCATCTGGGTTTCAAGTCCAAATCCCTCTGGGTCTCCAGACCCAGCTCTCCACCTCCTGAATGCAACCTTTTAGCTCCAGGGTTTTGCTCAAGTGCTTAATTTCAAAGCCTTATCCCAGCTTTCCTTGCCCCGATAGCTTTAGTCACATTCAATACCTGGTCTGTCTTTCTCTCTCATCATTCTCTTCTGCCTTTGTCTTTCTGCAGCCACAGAACCTCCCTTACTGTCAAAGATGTGTTTCACTGCTGGGTAGTTTTTCACAGGGCTTTCAGCAGGGGATTGCAGGAGTGGGAGGAGATGTAGGGTCACTGCCTGGATTTCTTCAGGAGCTACCTGAAGAACATGGAATGGAGATTTCTGTAAGAGTCTGCCAAGCCAGATGGTGCTGAGAAAAGAAATAGAAAGAAAGGGAGAGAGGTGAAAGCACAAGCAGCTGCTTATGGGGTTCAACTTTTAAAGGCAATGCTTTAAAGTGTGGGTAAAAAGATGACCTTTGGAGGTCTCTTCCAAGCCTATGATACTAAAAAGCTTGTCTCTTCAACTCAAGAGGTAAGAAATAAATACCTATGGAGAGAAAGACTGATACAGATGCAGACATGCCCAGCCACTCTCACACGCACAAGCTTAGCATTCATTTATGTTTTAAATCTGCAGTTTTTGTTGGGCTGGTTGTTACTAAAAATAACTAGAGTGTTTGCAAAAGCAGAGCTATGTTAAGTCCCTCAGCATAAGCAGAAAGTGCCTGTTATGTTTGGAAGGGTTTTGAAGAGCCTTTTCTCACGGGCTGATGAATTACAAGTGTGATTTAAACTGAGCAGAAGAGGCAGTCTGTTCCACACTGTAATCTCGGTGCTTTCAAATTAAGCCCACCAACCCCTGAAGTCAGGAAAAGATTTGTCCTCAACGGAGGAAGACCTAGATCATAGAATCTTAGAGTCATGGAATGGTTTAGGTTGGAAGGGACCTCAGGGGCCATCTAGTTGCAAGCCCCTGCTATGGGCAGCAACACCTCTCACCAGAGCAGCTTACCCAGGGCCACAGCTGGATCATTTCAATCCTTTAGTTTACTCTGTACTGAGCGATGGACAGGATGAAGTGCTACACACAACTAACATTTTCTATTGCCTGTGAGACCAAGAAAAGCCAAGGACATGGTGGTGTAATAATCCTCTGCTTTAAAAAGGTATCCGATGTGTGTGGCTCGCACCCTTACAGACAGGTACACTCATAAATAGAGTCAAATATCTCCATAAAAAAATGCTGACCAGGAACAAGGTAATTAGTCAACCAAATGTTCCAGAACTGTCATAAGGAGGGAGAAATAGTGATCTCGAGTTACTTCAGCCAGCTGTCAATATCAGCTCAGAGTGTGAGCACCAAAGTAAACTATTTCATATGCTCCACACGTGAAAATGGAGATGGAAAGCGATGAGCTCTTTATATGCCCCTTTCCAAATAAATTTGGAGAAGAGCTTAGGAGGTTAAGCAGGTCCCAAATGGCTTCTGCTGCTGAAATAGCCTATTGATGCTTTATTTTTCCCTTTAGATTTTCCACTACATTAAGCATTTTAAACTACCAAATATTTCTTTTTAAAGGGGAATGGAATGAAAAGATGTCTGACATGATTTATGGCAAATTCAGAGGGAAATACTCCCCTTGTAAATAGCTCTACAAAAAAATGAGCATCATCAATTTCAATGTTGACATGCTTAATATTAAAGGGTCATATTGTACCAAAGGTCTTCCAGGAGAACTTCCCATTCAGAGCAGTGGGAACTGCTTGGAACTGGGCTTGGGGACACACGGGGTGAGGACGGGAATCAGAGCTCTGGTCCTTACCTTGTCTGTGGCACAAACGTTTCCTTCTCCCCCTTTTTCCTCAGAGCTTCTGCAGAGCACCTCTTATCATAAGCACAGACTAGATTTCCACTGGAAAAAGAAACCCACAACAAAAGAAATCCACACGATTTGGATTAGTTTACGTTTTATTTTTGATTTTAAAGCTTCATTTTTATTTACGATTTTAAATTCATCCAGGGAATTATTCTCACCATTAAATTCAGTGTCCTGGAAGAAAAAACCCAAACTTTGTTTAGAGAAAACATTCAGCCCTTCTTCTGTCTTTCTGCTCTTATTCAATATGAAAAGGATATTGTAAGTGCTTAGTCAGCCCAATATGCGGTTTGGCAGCGCGTGGCTATTCAGCTGCCCTGCTTCTACCTCAGAGTTTACTCAGGTCATAAAAGAGACATATAAGCATTTGAGTTCAGATTTATAGTTACATTAACTATATCAGAAGCGTTTTTGTACTTAATATAAAACACATTCCAGCGCCTCGACGTTGCTTTATTCCACAGCGCAGTCAACATTTGACATGTTCCCTCCTGTAATTACTGACATTAATAGCCTCGGGAATAATGGAAATGGAGTTAAATGCTGAGGTGGTAGATGGAAATGGGACTTTACAGTACATGTCATCTCGAAATATGACACGAGTCGTGAAGTTTGTGCTTAATATTTCTTCAGTTAGTGATCAAGGGATAACTCAGCAAAACAAAGGATGCTCTCTCTAACACAGCGTGGGTCAGGTCTTGCTACAAAACCAATGAAGAGGTTGTCATAGAAATTTAATTTAAGTTCTGTGAAAGATTACTGAGCAGGAGAGAAGCTCTTGCAGACAGTTTTTTAGGAGGAAGAGGGACAGGATTTGCGAAGCTCTCTCCAGCACCTCTCAGTGACTCTTGCAAAGCTTTAAGCAGAGTCGGTGGAACAATGTTCTGGAAAACAGCCTGAAGTCCCTAGCAGCTCAGTCAGGAAAGCTGATGTGTTTCTCTTCAAGCCCCTTGTTTGGAAATGCTATTTTTACTCAAACTCCTTCAAAATCTAATTGTAGAAGGCATTTATTTTAGAAGTTCTTCTGATCCTTCATCATTCATTCTACTGCAGATAGAAATTCATTCAAAGCCTCTGCAGAAGAGTAGCCCACTGTTGCTTCCACAAGGTCTTGCAAGACTGGAGAAGGATAAAACTGGGGTTTCTTAAGCAAATAGTATCTCCAGAAAAGGATTCTGTCTGAAAAGTTTCAGATGAGGAATATGGTGGCAGAGCATGTTTTTCTCTCCAATCTTTTTCTGTTTCCTCTATACATTGACCAAGCTATCATTATCCAACCACATGCAGTCAATGCATCAACATGACCCTGGTTTAGCTTAATTGCCTGTTGGGGTGAATGAAGAAGAAAAGAAAACCCATTTTTACCTATAACCCTGATCTATTTTGAGATGCCAAGGCTTTTCTGTTAATAATAAAACCCACCAATAAATCCTCATCCCTTTGCTTTTAGAGCCTGACAGTCTTTGAAGCATTATTGCACTGATTTCCTCCAACCAGATGTGCCATTTATATTACATTTGATAGCAGACCTTAGCAGTATAGAAGACAGTCGTGCTGAAATAATAACACAAATGTACTACACTGAAACCTCCACAGGAATGTCTCCAGGCACTCCCATATTCCAGTGTCTTGCTAATAATCTTTGATGCTGGTAAGTTGGGTCACCCTCATTTCACAGCGATCTAAATGGAGTCAGTCTGCAAACAGAATTAATCCAGTAGGTTGAAGCAGGGTGACATCTAAGACCCCACTCTGCTTCTGCAAGAAGATGTTTAAAAGCTGCTTTTGAAGAAAGTTGTGGGGGTTTTGTTCTTTCCTTAAAAATGAGTCAAATATGGGTTTTTTTCCTCCTCGTGCATGAAACGTTATGCCTTCATGCACACTGAGAACGTGCAGTTGGGGCTTGTTCTCTTCCATCTTTATTAGCCTAGTTTGGACCACTAACACAGTCTAGAGTTGAAAAGCAAAGAGTTTAGTGATTTGGCACAGGTCAGCTGTAGCTTCTGTGACAGAGAAGTGCTGATGGAGGATATACTGAGCTTCCCAAAACCTTATGGTTGGTCAGGAAGGGCTCCTGACACCAGTATCTACTGGTCCTCTGTAGGGTCAGCTACCCACAGAGATCCTGGCTCATTCCAGTAAATGACCTTTTACCAATCACTCCAACAGGAGACTTTTCCCTCCATTCTCTGAAGAGTAAATCATGCATCTTGAGGCTCTCAGCCATTGGAAGATGTTGGTTTATGGCTTGCAAAGCTGAGATACTGGAGCTGTACCTCCAGTGCGTGATACTGCCACTTGTCTGCCATGAGTTGTCAAGATTTTACTGGCTGGGAAAAGTGATTCCTCTCATCTGATGAAAAATTTCTAAAGAGAGATGGGAGGGTGTTCTGGGCCTTTACTCTTGCACCTAGGAGCAGAAATTACTCTTCTCAGGGGCACACAGCAGCCCAAGAGATAAAACAGGAGGCTGAGCTGTGGCTGTTTTCTCCAAGGACAAGACCCACAGCCTTCTGTGTCTCCTGCAGGAACATGTTAGTGACAATAAACCCAGCAGACTCCTTCCCAAAGGTGCTCTGCTTTCATCACTCACCTTTTGTTTCCTGCTTTCCAGCCTGGAGTAGGGCAGCTCTGTGCCATTTTCAGTCTTGTAAAGACATGGTTGTGCTTTCCCTAGGGATGAACAACTGCAGAACTCAAGCAGTAAGTCCTGCTTCCAGTCCTAACTCCCCATAGCATCATCACTGCTTATTGTTTGTGCTGCAGGTGAAGCATCTGGCAAGGTCATGTCCAGCTGTCCTCATTGCACAGTGCAATGTACAGGAGCCTCATGAAGTTCAGTGAGGACGAATCCAGGGTCCTGCACCTGGGAATACACAACCCTTGAATGCAGCTCAGACTGGGACCCACCTGGCTGCAGAGTAGCCCTGTAGATAGGGACCTGGGCATCTTGGTGGAGAGCAAGCTCAGCAGGAGTGAAAGGAGTGCTGCTGTGGCAAAGAGGGCCAAGAGGATGCTGAGCTGCATTAACAAGGGCATCACCAGCAGAGAGAAAGATGTTATCTGCCACTCTACTCAGCGCTGGTCAGACCACAGCTTGAGTACTGAACTCAGTTTTGGTCCCTGCTAGACAAAAAGGATACAGATAGACTGGAGAGGGTCCAAAGAAGGGTGACCAGGATGATCAAGGAACTAGAAGCCGTCCCATATGAACAAAGGCTGAGAGAACTGGGTCTCTTCAGCTTAAAGAAGGCTTGGGGGGACCTTATTGCAATGTTCCAGTCCATTGAGAGTGGCTGCCAAGAGGATGGAGACTCCCCTTTCACAAGGAGTCCTGTGGAAAGGACAAGGGGGAATGGTCACAAGTTGCTCCAGGAGAGATTCCCACTGGACTCAAGAGGAAAGTTGTTCACGCTGAGAGCTGTCAGACAGTGAAAGGGTCTTCCAAGGGCAGTGGGGGATTGCTCTGCTGTAGACAATCAAGGCTCAGCTTGATAGGGTTCTGTGCCAGCTCATTTCAACTGGATCCTGCCTGAAGTGGTTGGACTAGATGATCCCTGAGGTCCCTTCCAACTCTCAAACCTGTGAATTTACAGGAAGATCCAGAAACATCTTACAAAATACTTGTGGCACGTAAAGCCTGTGGTAGTTATAGTTCCTATCCTCTTGGTGGCAGAAGGCAGTCTATTAAAATATCCTGCGAAATCAAAGGATGGCAGGAGCTCGAGTCACTCCTGCCTTCCGATCTATTTGAAAAGTCTTTATTAAAAAGAGGAATGGCAACAGCAGAAACCGCTGCCCTGGGAGCAGTTCTGATGTCTAACTGCAAACAACTCAGCACCTTCATTACAGGTGGTGCAGCTCCTCCTAGTGAAACCCAGCACAAACAGTTGAAGACTCATTTTCCTCCTTTCCTCCCTCCCACCCTCCTTCCTTCTTTCCCTCCCTTCCCTTATTTCCACCACCTCTTGAGCTGCAGTTTCTTAAGAGAAGGGGAGGATTAAAAACAAAGACAAGAAAAAGTACTGCTTGCAGTTTTACTTCATCAACAAACCTCTGCCTTCAGATAGCTGTCTGGATTTGGCTGCTGTGGTTCCTTTGCACGTGTGTGTTTGCCAGTTACCATTTGGGCGACTATAAATCAAAGAACTGCCTCAAGGAACTCCAGAGTGAAAGCATGAGCTGCTAGAGTTTGAGTTAACAACACGATTGTCATCTGCTATTGAGTACAAAGCCTCTTTCATACCTTCTGGTAGCTCCTACCCTATCTGGAAGGCAGAACAGGTGAATCACGAGACAGAACTTTGTGGCTTCTAAACTACTACACTTTGCAATCATTCAGAGCAAATGGATCTTCTGTCAGAGCTATGTTATCTGTTTACCACCATAATTGGGTATTTCTTTCAGATAGTAAATGTTTGTGGTTAATTTCACTGCTTTTATGGCAATGACAATGGTTTTAGTCGTAAAGAGATGTCAGAGACAAAAGCAGAATGTAAGGCCGCAGGGAGACAAGAACCTTCAGCGTCAGGGAGGTTAAAAATGGAAGAGAATTGGATAGAAATATGAAAAATAGCTTGGAAATTTCTGCAACTAACAACAAGCTAACAACGGTCCCACTGAGTGGGAAAGCTTACCCTTGGCACAGGGATCACGATTGCACCAACTGGTTCCTCTGCTGATGTTTCAGAAGCAGAACCTGTAAAAAAAGAGAATAAGAATTGACAAATGGAAAGCTGGGTTGGTTCTGAGTGACATTTAAGACCCCGCTGACTTCCCCCGCATCCTTGTTTGCCTGACTCTGCGTCTCGTCACTGCCATTTCCCTGTATTACCTGTGACGGATGCAAAGTTCCCATTGAACAACGGGGTGGTTCTTCCCTTACAATTGGGCACAAATCTGTTATGGAAATCCAGCTGGTTATTTCTAGACTTTCCTGAAATGACTCTCTAAACACAGCTGCCTCCCAGTCATGGTAAACATTCTTCACAAAGGCCAGTTTGCTCTGCAGGCCCCAAGGAATGTGACAGCTTGATACCTGGATAAGCCTGGGCTAGGTTTCTGTTTCTACAGAAAAGCTGGAGTCTCCAGTGGATGTTAGTAAACAAAGCCTGGAGCCATTGCTTGATGGGGTTCATAAGCTGTTACTCAGCACCTTGTAATATGGAGCTGGATGTGACCAAAATGGAAGATACCAGCAAAAATATCATCAGAAAAGCATTTCAGCAATACCTGGGGTGAAGGATGGGGGACAGAGCAGGCTGCTACTGATGTGCTATACCCAGTTATTCAGCTGCCACACATAGCCTGGCTTGGCTGTGCTTGCAACAGGCTGAGGTCCTCGAGTAACCGTAGCTGCTGGTAGGAACAGGACACCCTTCCCGGGGCCCATATAGCTGTGACAGAACAAGAAGGAAGGATAGGAGGGAGAGTGGGATGTTGATCCAACAGTTGTAATCTGCTCCCATATATATATATAAAGATAAAGATACCTTCATTTAAATAAGATCTTTTTAAATAAAGGTATTTATTTTAAGGTATTTTTTGCCTAGAAGATAAAGTAATTGTCATTTTTGGTCTCTGAAAGCTCGGGCTAGGTAGATTCAGGTTAGAAGCAGCACTGTTAGCCACAAGGCAACTTCATTTTACAAGCTTTTAGTTCTCCTTTGCATGAAAGGCTCGGTGACTTCCCAGGAGTCCAGTGCTGAAAAGGATACGCTACAGCTCAAGCTCCTGGAGCAAGCATCGTCTGGCAAAATTCAAACTGGTGAGGAGCCAGATCTCTCCCAACTTGCTGCTGCTTTCTGGGAGCTTCTGTTTGCTTCTGTAATGGAGAGGCCAAGTAGGGAGTGTTGGATGGGATGCAGGTAAAGAGCTATTGTTGTTGTTGTTGTAGGACCATTTCCATCTTCATGACTAAGACTGAGTGAAACTCACTGCCAAATAAGGTATTGCTTGCTCTGATGCATGATGGTGGAATTAAGCCCAGAAAGAAACCTGGGCTTGACTGTGCAAGTGTTGGGCACCACGTGTGAAATTCCAGGCATGCCACTGCCAGGCAGCTTCCACACCCACTGGTAGCACAGGGAAGGCTGAGCTCTGCCCACTGCCTCGGTGGCTTTAACACACTCATCTCTCTGAGAGGCTTGCTCTTTCCATGCACTAGGATCAGCTGGAGGGAACCGTTGCTCCATAGTGGAAAGGTTTTCAGGTTTGCATCATCACAGGCAGGCAAACACAGTGATCTGCAGGAAGAGGACAAGAAATCAGGGAAGATTTCCTAAATGATTCAAGAGGAGTCAGATGGCTGACTGCATCTCAGGGAAGGCTGCAGGAATTGTTGGTATTGAAGGGCTGGTAAGATAAAAAAGGGCTTCAAGGACCGAGCCTGTTAGAAGTGAAGCCCTTGGCTGGTTGTTTATGAGTAATCTCGTTCAAGTGCAATATTGATACCAGAGAAGGAAGAAAAGCATAAAGATGAAACCACAATCCTGAGCCTGGCAGAGGGGAGGATGAAGAAAGAGAAACCAGCTATCCGTGAGAGCTGCCCTGTTACTTTAAAGGGTATTGCTCTTGTTTCCAGTGGTCCTGCATTACAGCAAATAAGGCAATCATCATGGGATTTGCCGTCTCTCGAGCAGATGCCATCAGATAATGCTTGAATCTGTCCTTCACTGCTTGCTAGTTATCCTCAGAATACTCAAGTGTACAGGGGAGGGTTAGATACAAACCCTGCACTTAGCTTAGGATTATCTTCAGGTTCAGAGAGGGGATGAGGAAGGTACAAGGAGACATAACCCTTTGGCATAGGAATACTCTGAATTACAGTGCCTTGTCATGACCCGGCAGAGAGCCCTAGTCTCACCCTCTGTCATTGCAATGCCCCATCTCAAGTGCTGCAGATGAATTTAATCACACACAGGCCTGGAGCACTTTCCGTGCTGGAAACAGCCAGTTTCTGTGACTGAAATGAAAGTGGAAAATTCCCAGCACAGTTAAGCTCAGAAACTTTCCTCCACCCCAACCACTTGGGTTATTCTAACCACAGATCGCATCGACTGAGAGAAGCTGCTGAGTTTCTCTATTTGAAACAAGAAGTTGCATGCTAAGAGGATGGCTGGCAGAGAGGAGGGGAAGCCCAAGGGCTGTGGCTGCAGCAGCAACAGAGGTCTGGCCACACTGCAGTCACTGCTCGATATTAATGACAGGGTCACCCTCTGTCCCCAGCAGAACCTGACTGGTGGGGCCAAGGCTGCAGCATGATGGTTTTGATGGACCAGACACACAGACTGTAATTCAACGCCGGGAGAGGGACCTTTCATTACCCCTCTGTTTCCTTCTCCCCTGGAGGTGCCTCAGAACAAACCCCAGCACAGCTGGTGGCCACATCTCCAGTCTGAGACAGCTGAGGACACACCCCAGCACCAAGGTCCAACCCTGTCCCCAGTGTCAGACCACACATGGGGCGTTTGGGAGGGGGGAGTGGTTGTTCCCAACGCAATCTCTGGTAAGAAGGATAAGGTAAGTATTGCTCCAAATCACTAATCACTCTGAATATCAACCTGGCATGAGAATAATCAAGCTGACAAGAGAATAATTCACCTGACAAGAGAATAATCCAGCTGGCAAAAGAATAAAACTAGGTTTCCCTAAGAAACAAAGTCGTAGTGCACCCACAACTCCTCCTTCCCCACCCAACAAATTCTGACAACTCAGCAGAGCATGGGTGGCAGGCAGAGCTATTTCCCTTGCCAGGTCTGTGTCTGTATAGACCCCTCTGTCTGTAAAGACCTGTATAGACGTGGACCCCTTTTTTATACTCTGCAAATAGCTCAGCAGCCTCTCCAGGCAAACAAAACCCTGGCAAACCGGTGGAGCGGAGCTGCCTCTCCAAATGGTGGGGAGGGAGGTCTTCTGCCACCAGAAGTGTCACTCTCCAGCCTCAAGGAAATATATTTCTTTCACACCATCCACATCCACCCTTTCCCATCTGGTTCACCGGTTCATGGAGAGGAAGAAGAAAAGAGAGGCAGAAGCGCCTCCGTGTACTGAGTTTCTTTCTGACGCCAGAAGGGATTTAAAGATATTACCAGCAGCTTATTTAGAGAGTCCCAAAGCACACCAAGAGAAAAATAAACGAGGAGGGAAAGAAAGGAGGAAAAGAAGCCTTGGGTTTAAGCACGCAGTCGGGGAGCACCGGAGGCTGAGGAATTCTGGTTATATCTGCAAAGCTCCCGGACAAAAACAGCCTCCTGCTCCCCGAAATATCCTGGGTCGTGTCCCGGTGTGCTGCTCCCTGCTCCTCTAAAAGTGACCGATTTTAAGGCACACCTGTATATTCAAAGTAATTACAAACAGGGCACTAAGAGGGCACAAAAAGCAGCTGATTTCTAAGAAAAGCCAAACTAGAGTTGGTTTTAATTGTGTACCTTCAGAGCACATTCCCAGCACAACCCTGCCTCTTCTGCATCCTTTCTCAAAACGTTTTTCAGATAGTTTGTAAATAAACCCCTGTATTTCTTGTGTCTAAGAACAGAAAGACTGAAGGCAACAGGTTCTGAAATTTTAAATCAGTTTTACTGCTGAAGAAACAATCCACCCTTTATTTTTTAGAGAAGGTTGCTGTTATTAATACCCAGTTGTGTAGTTATTAGTACTCGGTTGCACGGTTATTAATATAGGGAGCTGGTGATAATAGTGTTTTGTATCTTCTATGGTGCTCAGATATATCGGATATCTCATATATCATACCTGATATCTCATATATATCAACCCGATATATTATTTATACGATATTAATAATCCACAAGGGGTTATTAATATTAATTAGATACAGATAGAGCAATACAATTATATATAATCATTAATATGCTATTATTTGCTTCTTTTAAAAGTGTTTTCCACCCATAACCTCAGAATTTTTTGGTCTCGCAATTAGCTTTAACCTACTCAGAACCTAGAATAGATTTTTTAAAATGATTTCGTTAGTAAAAATTTGTCAGAGCAGGATGTAGATTAAAAATGACAAGGTAAAAAGGGCAACATATTAAAATCCCATTGAAGCCCTTGTCTCCATCCGAAATTGTGTGCTTAGGAAGAATAGGCAAACCTTTCCAACGTGAAGAACAACGGAGGTTGTTTGCTTTTTCCTCCCCTAACACATTTTATCTGTTACTCCTGTTCTAAGTGGAGAGTGTTTGTACATGAGAGATACTGAGTGGTTTATACCCCGATACCCAGGGTCTAAGAGGCTGTTCACAGTGGTCTGGGTGATACAGGAGAGACATCGGACAAATACCTGCACGTTTTGGCAATGAACGGGACTGTTGTCGTGCAAAGAAGCCATGGAACAGGGGTGGAGGGGAGTTGCTAGCGGCAGAGACTCCAGTAGCAGCTATATCTGAAGGGTTTTGACCTCAAAGAGCCGTTGGCATCACCTTTCTTTCCATCAATAGGTGCCAGTCTCCCGCAGGGAGCACAGCAAACCCCACATATCCCACGGACCTTCTGCTCCCTTTCCCCATCGCTGAGCAGCTCCTGAGCTAAAACATTGCAAGAAAAATATCCGAAACAGGGGCATCTTAGATCTCACCCCTGGAGGGCAGGAGAACGGGCAAGGGACTCTCTGGTAAGGCAGGGAGAACGCAGCACCGTGGATCTGTCCCGGGCCAGCAATTCGCTGGGATAGGGGGAAAAATCTATGGCCCTGGGATGTCCTCGAGGGATCCTGAGCCGGGGTCAAGGACAGAGTAGCCACCGTGGAGCCTCCCGGAGCAGTAGAGACGATTCCCCGGTGCTGCCCAGAGCAAAATTCCCTCACCTTCCTACCACCAATGCGTCGTCCCTTCTTAACTCGTTAGTGCTGCATTGGGCAGAGAAATCGCAGGGAACCCAAAGAATGTTTGCTGACACTGAGGGGGAAAAGGATTAAAACCCTCTAACCAGAGCCGGCACCTAACTCTCCACGGGATCAGAATCACGTTATAGGGGCAGTGACGAGGGGTTGAAGTCTTCTTCATCGAAATAGGTGGTTTTCTCCAAAGGAGAGAGGAAAATTATTTATACATATAAATATAAATATAATTGTTATATATTTTTTACATAAATATCTGTATTTACAGCACTAGTCTGCGTTTAAGATCGTGGCGTCTCAACGTTTTAAATGCTCTGTTTGTGTTTTATCCTCTCAGTAAACCACAGGAGATAAATATTTTGCAAACGGAATCGAGATGTCCCGGGACAAAACCCAGTCCCCTAGCTTCGCATCCCCGGGATCGGCGTTTCCTCGATGGCAATGGGCTACCCTGCCTCGATATCACTTAACTGCAGCCCCACCACGGGCCGGCCGGAGAAGCGGCAGCTCGGGGATGATGAATAACAGCAATCCGGCCTTTGTTGGGACAAATGACCCTTTAATTTCCACGCGTGGTTTAAGTGAGCAGAGCTTGACCCCATGGAAAACCCACTAAGTTTCACGGCAGCAGCTTTAAGGCAGGGAGGCAGAAATTTTCGTTTAGCTCATAAAATGCGCAGCGACAGAGAGAAAACTCCTTGCGCCTTCGTGAATTCACGTCTCAAATCGTTTGTTCTCATCTGCATCAATAATGTTCCCTGTTCTTTGTGTCCCCTGAGGTGCCCCTGGGGACGGGGAGCGTCTGCGAACCCACAGAAGGAGGGCACAGAGCAGGAAGAAAAACCAGCTCGGCTCTCTCGTTTTGGGGGAAATTACTGACATCCTTTCCTTCTCCTTTGGAAAAGTTTCCAGCCTATATTCCATCCTGAAAAGCCCAGGCCCTGCGTGTCCTCTCACCCCACTCCACCACCCCCTTTACACCGGTCCGTTGGCCGCAGGCACCGATGTCTCTGCAAACCTCGGGGTTGCTGTTTTCCAGAGCCACAGAGATCAACGAGTCCAAGTCGTAGGATGAAGGCACCCGTACACATATTTCTGGATAAGGGGTTTATGCCCACACAAAGCTATAGGATCTGACCAACTCTAAATAAAAGGATCGGCAGGCAAAGAGGATCTTTTCAAACCTGATCGGAAATATTCACCACCTAAGTCCCCCAGACAAATATTTAGGGGGTTCGATTTAACCGTGGGAAAGGATTAGCTAACACAAAGTCAAGTGAGAGGAAACTCCCTCCCCGACGGAGCCACCTGCGGGAGTGACGGACACCCCTTTCCCAGTGCTGGCTACACTCTCCTCAGTGTCAGCAACTGCTTCTGCTCATTCTGAGGGAGTGCACGGCTTCAACAAGAGAGAAACCCCACTGACAGCCAAGCGCCCCCCTCTCCCCACCAAAGAGGCGAGCAATCGTTTCCCCCTGAATTCCAGTAGACAGAGCTACGAGGTCTCTCTCTAGTTACTGGAAAGCAGCTCCAAAAAGCCCTGGTTCCTGCAGATGGCACTGGTACGAGGTGCTGCAAGAAGCGGAGGCAGAAATGGGGGAAAAAATTGCCTTGGAATTCCCAGTTGGTTCCTATAATTTAATGCAGAACAATAGGGGTATTTTTTTCATTTACTCCAAATTCGTGTAGCATGCGACAAATGAAAACCCCATTGCTTGATTAGAGCAAAACTATGCTTTTAAAAACCCTGGCACTCTCTAAGCTTTATGGCCTGGTCCATGAGAATTGTCCATTTCCCTATATGTCGTTAAACAAATCCTAGAGCAAAGAAAAAGATTAACTCAGCCCCGCTCATTCAGGTCAAACCTTTGCACCAGGAAAACCCTAATGAGACACTGTCTGGTTTCCAGAGGGGCTGCTAAGAACAAGTGGCGGCAAAGTTGTTAAATCTGTCCAAGCAACTAACACATCATTAAGACCCACACGATCCCCCCCCCCCCCCCACCCCCCCCTCCCCCCG
>VZRI01013546.1:0-38334 GCA_013397515.1 Upupa epops
GAGTTGGGTCTGTTTAGCCTGGACAATAGGAAGCTGAGGGGTGACTTTATCTCTGTCTATAACTACCTAAAAGGTGGTTATGGTTAAGCGGGGGTCGGTCTTTTCTCCCTGGACACTGGAGACAGGACAAGGGGTCACAGTCTTAAGCTCCATCACAGGAGGTTTAGACTTGACTTTAGGAAGAGGTTTTTTACTGAAAGAGTGATCCGATTTTAGAATAGGCTGCCCACAGAGGTGGTTGGGTCACTGTCTGTGGAGGCGTTTAAGGTTAGTCTGGATGAAGTGCTGAGTGGCATGATCTCAATGTCAGATGTTTAGGTTTACTTGGTTGGTTTTAGGTTGGACTGGATGATCTTTGAGGTCTTTTCCAGCCTCATCCTTACTGTGATACTGTGATACTGTAATTGTATTATTTGTATTTTGGTTTCATTTAAGTAGCAGGCCATCTAAATATTTGGATACTGTCTGTATGCTTTAATTAGAACTCCTTTTTTCAGGACAAAAGCGGAGTTAGATCAAGAGGCTCTGATCAGTGGAAACCTGGCAACTGAAGCTAACCTGATCATTCTTGATGTGCAAGAAAACATCATACAGGTGAGAAACAGCAGAGCTGGCCTTGTACCAATCCCTTCTCCCTCAGAAGCTAGTAGAAGCAGGATTAATTTCTTCTTTTATTTCTTAAGTAGTACAAACTGTTTTAAGATCTGCAGACTTGCATAAGATCTCTAAATTTGCTTAATCTTGAGGGGGAAAAATAAAAAGATGATGAATTAGTCCAAAGATTAAATTGTTGCCTGCCTTAAGCTGTTGCCACAAGCCCCTTCTTCTGTGAGGCATTGCACTGCTGTTAGTGAAAGGGAAAACATTGCTCTCGAAAACCTGTTATTAGAATGCACTTAGCTGCAACATTTTTTTGTAGTACTGGGCAATTTTTTTGCATGTCATGAGTCATAGCACCTAGTGTCTGCACTGTTTGTATTGTAGAGTTGATCAGAGCATAGCACTATGCCTGTTTAGCCTATATGGCCAAGAAATCAAAACACAAGAAGGAAAGGGGAAGGGTAGTGCTCACCCACCACTTCATAATCCAAGATACAGCAAAGATTGAACAGATGGTGGACAGAGCTTCAAAAGTCACTGCCGAATCTGGCTGAGCTTACAAATGCATTTGAGGGTCTAAATGCTTGGGCCATTTTCCCCTCTGCCTTCCTGACCACTAGAAAGGTGTTTTGAAATTCCTCTGAAGTAGATGGTAACAAATGTAAATAACGCAATCTCTAAACTCTTGGATGCATCACCAGACAGGAGAACCAAACTTCAGTTCCTCTGTGCCAGTTCATTGCTGAATTACCTCATGCAGTTATTGTTTTTATTCCTCCATGTGTAGGCAAGCTTTGCAGCAGAATGCAGAGACAATCTATTGGGAGGAGTTTTGAAGGTCCTGGTAAATTCACTCGGCTGTGATCAGAGTACCACTTACCTGACTCATTGCTTTGCTACACTCAGAGCACTCATTGCAAAGGTATGCTCTTGGCACAGTTCTGTTTTCATACTTCCAGCAGCATTTCCAGAGTGCAACTGTGTGTGTTCACCTACTACTTTTTCTTTGGCATTCATTAAACATGTTTTGCATATGGCAGTACAAATTCCTACCCATAGGGATGTTAAGACACTTCTACAGCTGTTGTAAGGTTATTTCATTGATCATACAAAATGGAGTAACTGAATTTGTATAACGTGGTTTTAGCAGTCTGCTTTTAAATATACAAGACTTACTGATAAAAATGGAAAAATATTCGTCCATTGTATTTCAAATACATTCTGATTGTAATTAGGAATTTTAATGCCAGATTCCATAAAGTCAAATTTAAATTTTTATATCATCAGGACAAGTTTAGAGAAATTAAAATTAATTCAAAAGAGAACAGGGGTTTCATTCTGGGTTTCTACTTCTGAGATCATCTTGAGTGCTGTTTTGCACCATTTACAGCATAACCAGGCAATCAGGCCCAGTCAGCATAGGTACGTGAAAGGCAGGTCCTGCCTGACCCTGATGTCCTTCTATGACAAGGTCATAGATGGTGAGGGAAAGGCTGTGAATGTTGTCTTTGTGGACTTCAGTAAAGCCTTTGACACCGTCTCCCATGGAATTCATATGGAAAAACTGGCTGTCCCCAGCTTAGACTGGTGTACACTCTCCTGCATTAAACACTGGCTGGACAGCTAGACCAAAAAGGTGGTGGTGAATGGAGTTCAATCCAGTCGGTGACTGGTTGTGACCAGTGGTGTTCCCCAGAGCTCAGTATTTAGTGCTTGTTTGATATTTGTATAGATTATTTGGATGAGGGGACTGAGTGCACCCTTAGTAAGTTTGCAGATGACACCAAATTGGGCAGATGTTTTGATCTGCTTGAGGGCAGAGAGGGTCTACAGAGAGATCTAGGCAGGCTGGATTGACAAGTGTGGGCCAGTCATATGATCTTCAGCCAGACTACGTGCAGGGTCCTGCATTGGATCACAACAACCCAATGCACCTTTTACAAGGTCAGGGGAGAGTGGATAGAAAGCTGCTCAACCGAGAGAGACCTGCAAGTTTTATTTGATATTTGACTAAATGTGAGCCAGTAGTGTGTCCATGTGACCAATAAGGCAGCCAACAGTATCTTGGCTTGTATCAGCAATAGTGTAGCAGCAGTACCAGGGAAGAGTTTTTACCCCTGTACTCAACACTGGTGAGGCCACGCCTTGAGTATTATGTTCAGTTTTGGGCATCTCAATACAAGAAAGACATTTTCATGCTGGTGTGGGTCCAAAGAAGGGCAGTAAGGTTGGTGAAGTGTTTGGAGAAAAATCCTTACGAGGAGAAGCTGAGGGAGCTGGAGCTATTTAGTATGAAAGAGGCTGAGGGGAGACCTTATTGCTCTCTATGTGAACCTGAAAGGAGGTTGTAGAGAGCTAGATGTTGGTCTCTTCTCACAAGTAACAAGTGATAGGGCAAGAGGAAATTGCCTCAAGTTACACCAGGGGAAGTTTAAGTCAGACATTTTGAAAAGCTTCTTTATATAAAGGGTCGTCAAGCTTTGGAACAGACTGCCCAATAAGGGGTTGAATTGTCATCTCTGGATGTATTTAAGTAGTGTAGGTATGGAGCCTAGGCACATGGTTTAGTGGTCATCTTGGTACTGTTAGGTTAATGGTTGGACTCAATGCTATTAAATTAATTTCAATGATTGTATAAAATGCAAATAAGTAGGTTCTAAGATATTGACAATATTCATCATTCTGCCTGAAAAACTAGCCAAATTCTAATATCTCTTTCATTTTCGCATCACCAATACAAAGAAAATTTATATGAGGACAGAATTTGACCCAACATTTTTAGAAAATGGGTCACAAAGAGTTAGATGCTTCATGAGAACTCTGTAGCTTCTGTCTGAGATCTATTCTCTTACAACAAAAAGCATTTCCACAAATGAAAAATCCATTAAATATTTTTTCCACTTAAATTATTCTAAAATGCAAGTAAGAAACTGGATACTCCTGTCTGATTATTGCCTGTCTGCAGTTAAATGCAAATTGGCTGACAAAGACCTAATTATAGGGTAGATATCTGAGTAGTTATGAAACTCATAATTATGTTTTCATTGTACATTATCTTTGAAAACTACCTTCCAATTACAATAATGAATTTTGTTTAGCAATCATTATTTTCAATAAAATAGATCTTTTAGTTAAGCTGACTCAGTTGTCTGTTTTATGAACGAATAATTCCAATTATTTCTATTACTCTGTAGGTATAGAAATGTTATTTTACAAATAAAAATTATATATCCTAATGCCAACTGACTTCTAATATAAATTAGCCATAACATAGCGAGATAATAGAATGAAGAGAGGCTGAGAACTGGGAAATGTGCCTACAAATGAGACATAATTTCCTGTGTTCTGTTCACACACATTTATTGGTGCTGTGTGTACATTCAGTACTGGAACATATGTGTTATCTACAGTGAGAGTTTCTTGAAACATACATCCTATCCCCTGTGTTTATTGCCTGCTGTATGCATCATGGAGACACTGTAAAGGAGGGTATGGCACAAAAGATGGGCGATGTAAGTTTTGTGGCACACCGCAGAAGGAAGAACATGCTGGAGGGCTAGGGAAGGGTAGGGTGTTGATGCAAAAGCTAGAAATTGTTCCTTATGCTGAAGGAAGTATTTGCATGTTTCATCAACCATTATATATCTGAGAATAGCAACTCTTCATGCTTCTAAGAATTTCGCAATATTGAATGTTTTCAAAAGCTCCTGGAGCCATGGGACTCTGAGAAATCATTTTGTTCTCCCACTTTCTGCCACTCTTTTTCAAAAGGCAACGATTGTTTTTAAGCGCTTCTCTTTAGAAAAGCTTGATAATTGAAACTTTAGCATCACAAGAATCAGAAGTTAAAAAAATATATAAAATGCTGGTTTGTGCAAATTTAGTCTGTGTCTGAATCCTGTGATTTTTGTGCACTGAGGTAATGATGTTTTAATGCAAGAAACAGAAGGAATTAATATTTTCTTCTTTATGTCCCTTAGTTTGGAGATTTCCTGTTTGAAGAGGAGGTAGAACAGTGTGCTGACCTGTGTCAAAGAGTTCTCCACCACTGCAGCAGCAGCATAGACATTACACGGACCCAAGCCTGTGCCACTCTTTATCTCCTCATGAGATACAGCTTCAGCAATACCAGTGTAAGATTTTGAGACCAGCAGTATATTTTATGCCAACTTTTTTTTTTTATGGTCAGTTGAAACTGAGACTAAAGTTGTGACAACAAGTGGAACACATTTTCAGATAAAAACTTGTTATCCTTGTTCACACAATTGAGCCAGAAGTGCTAGAAGTGCAAGGGGGAAGTATTTTTAAGTATTGTTAATTACTTTGTTTAGGAAAATGTAACTTTTTCTTCACCATCTGTAAATGTATCTTCAGACGAAACAGTATTTTGCCTCTGATAGCAGAAACTACACAATGCATAAGCAGCACTCTTCATTTTGTCATGTGTTGGGTTTTATTCAACTCAGTATCAAAACCACCTAAAGTTAGACTAGTACTATTCTAATGCAATTAAAAACTCAGTAGAACTACTGCATGCTAGTATTAATGGAAATTATTCGCTTGCTCCTTTATCTCGTGAGTAAACTCTGATTCTTAACACATGTACAGAGCAAAATACATTACGGATGCAGGTTTACAATATCCTAGCACAAAAGAATGTGTATTAGCATTTTGGATAGCATCTGATTTTGCACACCATTTGCTTCCCTAGTTGTCATTTTAAATGCCTTGAATATGTAAAAAGCATTTGCTTTGCGGGAGGAAAACATGTCTATGAGACACCATACCAACAAGGTGTAATGCATCACCATGTGACACCCTCAGAGGCCTTTTGCTTTCCAGACCTGTTTCCAAGGTGTTTTCCCAGTCCCACTCCCTCTTCTTCTCTCTGGACAGCCCATGCAAATAGGGACAGGAGTGCTTCTGATTTCCTCATGTTTCAAGCAAGCATAAGTATTCCAAGGACATTCTTGTCACAAAGTATAGAGATGTCAGAATTGGGGAACTTCGGCATAAACACATAGAAGTGGACTTTAATACACCAGAGGTAACTCATGTGAGAAGTAAATCTAATGCAGTCGGTGTGAGCAGAAGAAAGTGGATTTGGCTTATATGGTAGACGAAGATACATCATCTGATATACATGTAGCAGTGCAGACACCATTCTTTCATGTTTTTGTTTCTTCTTCTGAAAGAATTTTGCAAGAGTGAAGATGCAGGTGACCATGTCACTCGCCTCTCTGGTTGGAAAATCACCGGAGTTTAATGAGGAATTCCTTCGACGGTCCTTACGAACCATCCTAGCCTATGCAGAGGAAGACGTGGAAATGCAGGCTACTCCATTTCCCATTCAGGTCAAGAATTTTATCACATTTGTGGCTTTTATCAGGAGCTTTCACATAGTAATGTGCTTGGACAAAGTCCTAGGTCTCGGATTTCCGAAGAAGTGAGCATAAATGTGTAGGGATTATTGCATGAGGTTATCTCTAACACAGTAAGTGGTGAAGCAGTGGAGGATGTAATTCTGTAGAATAAACCTTATTAGCAGGAGAATCATCTCTTAGCTTTATGTGCAGCTTCCTTCTGGACCCCACTAGGAACTGGAACCCTGTAAGAGTTTCCCAAGATGGAATTTGTTCCACCATGTTGTCAGACAAGTGGTATCATGGAACCTTATCTCCCTTTGTGAATTCGTAAGGTGGCAGCAGCAAAAATGAAAAACAGAATTGTCAGATGTTTTGCTAGAATTCTTACAGTAACCCATCTTATGCTAAAGACTTACCAAAATGTGCTTTTTAACCAGATCATAGATCAACAAAATCTGAAGTCCATTAGCATAGCTTTGATTTTTTTTTATTTAGAAATAAACAGATCAACAAATTGCAGTAAATTGTTATTAATTAAAATGTCTGTATAAGATTTGCTGTCTTGTCAGTCTTTGCTCTGTTGAATAGAGATGAAATACCATATCTTGTAGCAAGACTGCATCATGATATTTTTCTTGGTAAGAAGGAATGGAAGAGAGTAAAATCATCAGGTACAGGTGTTGTTATTTTTCCAAAATGGGAAAAATAAATACCTGATAAATGCATGCTGATTTCTAAATTACTGCAGGCAGAAGAGCTGTTGTGTAACCTGAACAGTATCCTGTCCGATACAGTGAAAATGAGGGAATTTCAGGAAGATCCAGAGATGCTCATGGATCTCATGTACAGGTGAATCTGTTTAGAATTGCTACAGAGGAAATGCTATAGTATGATGAGGATAAGAACTGTACATTTTAGGGAGAAGCTGTGAACAAACCCTCTAGCTGTTGTGTTTGGTACCTTCCCACTTTCACATAGCTTCGTGTCACAGGGGACTCAGGCTGTGGAGGTGAGCATATTCTTTGATCTTTCAAGATCCCTTCCAACCCCTAATGTTCTGTGATTCTGTGATGCATAGATTCATAGAACGGTTCAGGTTGGAAGGGACCTTAAAGATCAGCTAGTTCCAACCCCCTGCCGTGAGCAGGGACAGCCCCCACTAGACCAGGATGCTCAAGACCCCATCCAATCTGGCCTTGAACACTTCCAAGGAGGAGGCAGCCACAACTTCCCTGGTCAACCTGTTCCAGTGTCTCAGCTCCCTCATTGTGAAGAACTTCCTTCTGATTTCCAGTCTAAACTTCCCCTCTTCCAGCTTGAAACCATTACCCCTGGTCCTATCACTCTAAAGCCTTGAAACAGCCCCTCCCCCCTTCAGTTACTGGAAGGCCACTACAAGATCTCCCCATAGTCTCCTCTTCTTCAGGCTGAACAGCCCCAACTCTCTCAGCCTGTCCCCATAGGAGAGGCACTCCAGCCTTCCAGTCATCCTCGTGGCCCTCCTCTGGACATGTTCCAACAGTTCAATGTCCTTCCTGCATTGGGGGCTCCAGAACTGGTCGCAGTACTCCAGATGGGGTCTCAGAGCAGAATAGAAGGGGAGGATGACCTCTCTCAACCTACTGGTCACACTTCTCTTGATGCAACCCAGGATGCTGCTGGCTTTCTGGGCTGCAAGCAAACATTGCTGGATCGTGTTGAGTTTCGCATCAACCAACACCCCAAAGTCCTTCTCCTCAAGGCTGCTCTCAATCTGTTCCCCATCCAGCCTGTATTTCAGCCTGAGATTGACTTTACCCAGGGGCAGGACTTCGCTCTTGGCCTTGAGGTTGGCACTGGCCCAGCTCTCAAGCCTGCCCAGGTCCCTCTGGATGGCCTCCCTTCCCTCCAGCATGTCCACCACACCACACAGCTTGGTGTCATCGTCAAACTTGCTGAGGGTGCACTCAGTGCCACTGATCATGTCGCCAACAAAGATGTTAAACAGCACTGGTGCCAGTACTGACCAATGGGGGATGCCACTCATCAGTGCTCTGATGCTGCAGTGGAACGGCTGGGAGGAGGGCATAGACTTGGGTAAGGATGTGAGTCAGGGACTGTTGAAGACTGAAATTTTTGGTTCAGCCATCTTAATCTCCTCATAATCCCTGTGTGGCCTGCCTAGCCCTGCCTCAACATTTCTTTGCCATGTACTTACTGAATCACACAGCATAAAGACATAGGTCTCCTTCCATTCAGCCTAGGTAGACAACTGTAAAGATTCTTTAAATTATTTGAGAAAAATGTATTGTTCACACATCCTTTGTGCTTTGTGTTGTTAGAATTGCCAAAGGATACCAGACTTCACCGGACTTGAGGCTGACTTGGCTGCAGAACATGGCAGAGAAGCACACCAAGAGGAAGTGCTACACAGAAGCAGCCATGTGTCTGGTCCATGCTGCAGCCCTGGTGTCGGAGTACCTCAGCATGCTTGAAGATCGAAACTATCTCCCAGTGGGTAGTGTCAGCTTTCAGGTAAGAAAAGTTTTCCCAGTTCTAAAAGCATAAGGCTAGGGTAGCCTGTTCTTGCGTGTTAAGCGGAGTAGAAGTGCATGTATCAGGAGGAGAAATTACACTGGTGGAGGAGCATCCATTACCACTCTTGGTAGATTGTTCCAATGATTTATGCTTACTGATGAAAACTGGTACATTATTATCTGACTCCTTAGCTTCTGTTTCCAGCAGTTGGATACTGTAATCTCTTGTTTACTAAGCAGAAGCTGTCTGTTACCACATGCCTTTTCCTACTGCTGTTAACTTGCCAACTGTGACAGACAGTCTTTCAAACTCTTCTAATGTAGACAACTGGAACTATTCAGATTTTTCAGTCGAGTTCTCCAATCCTTTGACTGTTCTCCAGGTACTAAACAACATCCTTTTGATTGATGATTGACACAATCACAGACACATCAATGTCAACTTAAAATGTCCCATAAATTTTTTCAGCCTGGAAAGTATCTTTCAGTTTGTCTCTCCAAAGACTCCACAGATTCTTTTAGCTCTGTTGAACTCTTTCCTCAGTTATATATTGATGTTTTCCACAGAGTTTTCTGGGGTTTTCTTCCACTGTTCTTTCCTGTGTCACGTGGATGAAAACAAAATGCTTTGTTGTTATACATTCTAAAATGCAGACATTTATATGTAGTTTATCAATTTATGTAGTTTATCAGATTAGGCAGTTGCAATGGCTTGCAACTTCAAAGGTCTTACTGCCTTTTTCCCCACGCGCTATTCAAAATGAAAATGAAAGAACCTTTGAAGTATTTCTGTGTGCTAGTGATTCCTCCTTTATCATTATTCTCTAAGACTAGTGAAAATCACTTGCATTTACAGAATGATTATTGCAATGATTATGAACTATTCCAAATAATTAGTGAAAATGTTTTGTAGAATCAACTCAGATGTTGTATAGACATCTGCTGTTTGGGCATTTTTGGTTTTATGGAATTGTAATCGGGTATATCTAGTCTGGTCTTGATTCAGATTATGCACAACACCTTTAATTTTTTTTCTATACTAGTGTTTTGTATCAGTATTTCTACCACTTTTTTCTGTATGCAGACTGATAAGGCTTCCACTATCTGTGCATTTGGTTTACTGTTAATTAAGGGGGTCCTCAAAGCATTTTTCCTCCTCTGGAACTTCCTCAGTTTTCTAAAACATACGGCAATAAGTATTTGCTGCCTGAATACTCTTTTGATTAGCTCTTTTAAACTGTTGAGGAAAATGTTTTATGTTGTAGATTATTTTGAAATTTCTATCTAGTAGTTGGTACACTGATCATCTCTTCAGAACAGTAAATACTATGACACCTGGGATTTTTTTCAGAATAGTAAATGTGTACATGATTGAACCACTTGCCATTTGCATTTAATTTAGTAGGTTGGTGTTGCGTGAAGGGGGGTGGGGGGATGGGGGTTGTGGAATTAGGAAGAATTTTGTAAGCTGATTTCCTCAAAGCCGAGGGGGTAGGGTGTTGTAGAGTGCGCATGCGGGCTTGCGGGATGTGACGCGATAGGTTCTCTATTCTGCTACGTCGGAAGAAAGGGGGCGTACACGAAGGGTGGGTCACTGGTATATAAGTGTACGCCACGTGATAATAAATGCCATTTGCCGTCATCACATTGATGGGCACCTCGGTGAATGGTCAAGCTCAAGGTCCCCCAAAGGAAAACGAACAGATCATGTAATGTTCACTGCAACAGTAGGGGTGTCTGGGTTTATTTCTTAATAGGAGTGCCAGTGGTAAGAGTGTTGACTGAACTCCAACACTGGAGGTTATAAAATAATATTTATTCACATAGGCAACATTATACAGATTCACTTGACTGTCAGGGATAAAAGCAATTTGCAGAAGGTAGTAGGTGCCTTTAAGAGTTACAGACAGACAAACCATCCCATGAAATAGATACAAATACGACATGAGAACAGTTTTCTAACAAATAGAGTTCTGAGGTCCAAGAGAAGGGAGACCAGTCTATGGCCTTTTCATTTGTTTTGGTGTCAGGTTGGTGTTTCTCCTTACTCCTGCTGCTTCACACCTAACTCCCTCATAACTCTTCTTTCCCTCATTTCTCCCCAAAAAACTGAGATTTTGTGTGAGGGGGGTGGGGGGTGGAGGTATAGGCTGTAGACAAAGAGTTTGGTTAGGTGTAGCAGTAAGCACAAAGATCTTGATGGGAGATCTAGCTTTGATTAGCTTATAAGGATTCAGACATTGTGTCCCTCACTCTTCCAGGAAGAGAGATTAAGAAAACTCCAATACATCCTTTATGTCAATACAGATCCTTACCTGGAGCCTTTGTGCCCTCAGACAGGGTCTGAGCTTTGGACACAGTTCAGTGGATGCTTATCTTTCTGTTGACTTGGCTGATTAACTTCTGATGACTTCTTTCTGCTTGTTTGTTCTCTTGCCAACAGTTGGGCATTGATATTTGCAGTTCCACCTTATCAGGTGATGGACTAGTGTTTTCTTAAATTCATTTACTCCTAAGAGAATTTTATATACTCTTTACTGGCTGAACTTAGTGCCGTTTATTATTTATCATTTATATTACTACAATTTTATATCCCAGTCAGTTTTTGTATACTTCCTAACTTCTAATTTCCATTCATTACTACTGTTTTCTTGTCCACCTCCTACTTGGTACATATTATTATCATTTAGACATAGGTTAAATCTGTATTCCTTTCCCCATGTCATCCTACTCCCAGGCTGTCATGAACGCTTATGATCTCAGACACTTGTCAGAAATGGAATTTCACCTTTCATTGTCCTCATATTATGCAGATATTTTATCTTTCCAGTTATTTTAGAGAATTGAAGTCTACTCTATAAGGTACTAGGCAAGCGAAAACTTAGAAGGTTAAATGCAACAAATCAATATCATCAAAATGCTTTTGTAAATACATGTTTGGTAAAGGAGATAATGTTGCTTCATAGTAGAGAAGTAATGAAATGGTTTAATGACCAAAAACCAAATTACACAACTCTTTATCTGACAGCATAGTTTTGAATGTCAGTTTGAACAATAATCATAATTAACTATAATAACACTTTGCATTTGCACAAAGCTTTTCAGGAGAAGAGTTTTCATTATTTACAAACAGATTTGTGGTTTGTAGCACCCATGGAAGTCTTATTTAAATGACCTTGTTGAAACAGAAACACTGCCCAGACTGTCTCAGTTCTATCAAGAGTTCCAGATCTCTCTCACTGACTCCTTCTCTGCCTGTTTCTTCATTTGCTGAGCTACGAAATTACTGGTGTTTGTTACATGCATTCAATTGTGATTTAAAGGTGATAATAAAGTGAGGGGTTTTAAATGTTATTCTGGATACGTAGAAGTGTTATCTCCTTTCTCTAGATTTTTTGCAGTGACTCTGCTAGCACTCAGAAAACTGTTAGCAGTTACAAGACTGCATATGCTTCAATCTGTGCAATCAAAACTGTTCCTTAAAATGATAATGGGATCACTTTCAGTGAAATCCCCTTTGAGCTTAATTCTTGTTTACACTTAATGTCCTTTGCACAAATTATACTTACATATTCTGCTTAGTTTTTAAAACCATGACAGTAATCAATCTGGTAACATGTAATTGATGTAATTATACAAGAGATGTATAAGACTACTCAATAGAAAAAGATTGATCAAGGCAAAAGGAGGATGAGGCAGGTCCACTTTGCAAAAGATCATGCAAGCACCAGAAATGTCATGAAAGCTCTCTCATGCTAAAGTGCATGGACTGCAAAACTTTTAAATTTTTGCCTGACATTAGTTATTACAGGTTTAAAGGCAAAGAAGAAATAAATGGTGTCTTAGACTTTATTGGTTACTTTCATAGATCATTACATTCTGTAAAAACAACCTTTGGTAGCTACAGTAACAGATCCAGAAAGTAGAAATTGACCTTCAACATGAATCCCAGCAGACTGTGCTGCCACTCAGCGAGACCTGGACAGGCTAGAGAGCTGGGCAGAGAGAAATTGAATGAGGTACAACAAGTGTATAAGTGTAGAGTCTTGCATCTGGGCAAGAACAACCCCAGGGACCAGTATAGGTTGGGGACTGACCTGTTGGAGAGCTATGTGGGAGAAAGGGGCCTGGGGATCGTAGTGGACAGCAGGATGACTATGAGCCAGCAGTGTGCTTTTGTGACCAAGAGGGCCAACAGCATCCTGAGGGGGATCAGAAGTGGGGTGGGTGGTCAGCAGATGGAGAAAGGTGTTTCTCCCCTTCTACTCTGCACTAGTGAGACCGCATCTGGAGTGCTGTGTCCAGGTCAGGGCCCTTCAGTTCAAGAAGGACACAGAGCTGCTGGAGGGTGTCCAGCATAGAGCAATGAGGATGATGAAGGAAATCGAACACATCCCTTATGAGGAAAGGCTGAGGGAGCTGGGTATCTTTAGACTGGAGAAGAGGAGGCTGAGGAGTGACCTCATTAATGTCTACAAATATGTTAGGAGTGGGCATCAGGATGACGGAGCCAGGCTCTTCTCATGGTTATCTGGTGATAGGACAAGGGGAAATGGGTGCAAGCTGGAACATAAGCGATTCCATATATATAACAGAAGGAACTTCTTCACAGTGAGGATAATGGAGCATTGGAACAGGCTGCCCAGGGGGTTGTGGAATCTCCTTCTCTGGAAACATTTAAGACCCACATGGATCTGTTCCTGTGCAACTTGGTCTAGGGGGATTGGACTAGATGACCTTTCAAGGTCTCTTCTGATTCCTAATGATACTATGATTATATGAGTGGTGTGAGTTGCTATAGGTACGTGTCAGGGAGGGTAAGTCTGTTTGAAGTCATTATCTTCACTGAGACTGGTAGGTAAAAAGTGGCATAAATGTGCTAAAACTTGCTGCAGTTTTCCCTCTGGCGGAAATTCAGATATAGGCTTAACTCTGGCAAATGTAGTCCTGAACTTTGTGCTCACCCTTACAGTGGAGCTGATGTTTTGTACAGACTAGGCACTGTGGTGACAGCATGGTTGGAATAAATTTAACCCATGGAGAAATAAACGCATCCACAAAAAACAAGGGGCAAAGTCTCCTGATGCCAGTGATACGTGGTGCCAATTATTTATTTTTAATAATTATTAATTACAATTATGCATTTATTTTTAACTATCCTGCACTCAGATTGTCATTGCCACTTTCTGCTGAAAGAAAACACTGTGACAGTAGTTTAACTCTTTAATTACTGGCAAATTGAAGCTTAGCATTTCTTCTGCCGTTTAAAGTTACATATGCTAGGACTGTGCAGTATGTACACATATTTTAATATTCATTTATTACCCATGTATGATAAAGTATTTAATACTGACTTTACTGATTTACTCAGAGAGATCTTGAAGAATTAAAGACGTTACTTCATGGTCTAGAATCTCAAAGAGTGGCTGGCACTGTGTACTTTATCTATTCTATTTAAGCACAGAGTAAGTTCGGTAGCTTTAACAAGAAACTGAGCAAACTGCAGGGTCAAGGCATAGCATGGCAGAGGCTGAAGTAAGAACCAGTATTAAATTACTGCAGTTTTTAGAACAATGTTGTCTATGTCCTACTTGTTCTCTGCTTGCAAAGGTCAAATCAACAAAGTTCAGTTTTCAAGCAGGTAGAAGGAAATCCAGGGTGCATTTTGGAATCTTCCACGCCCGAGCACCAGGAGTGAGAAGGGCGCACTGGTTGTGAGCCCTGCAGGTTGAGAGATCTTGCTCATTGTAGCATGGAAATCCAGTCACCAGAGGCAAGCCAGTTTACAATCTACAGGAGCCTGTTTACCTTTTAAACCCAATTCTTCTAGGGAAAACTCCTGCTCTGCCATCTGCAGAGATTTATGATGTGACATTCACTTCTAAATTGAATGCTTATGTATTTGTATAATCTCATTCTTCTTCCCATCACGTAAATATGTCAAAACTGTTTTTACCAAGATCTTCACCATAGACTACTGATGTAGGTTTCTGATTCCTCTGCTCTGATGTATTTTAGAACATTTCATCCAATGTGCTGGAGGAATCTGCTGTTTCAGATGATGTTTTGTCTCCAGATGAAGATGGTATATGTTCTGGGAGGTATTTCTCAGAAAGTGGCCTGGTAGGGTTGCTAGAACAAGCAGCAGAGCTCTTCAGCACGGTGAGTGCATGCCAGAATCACCTTGATACAGTGGGGCTATGTGGGCCAGATCCATACCTTATCCTCCATCGCAAAACCTTCCTGCTAAACCAGGCTCCACAGATCAGCCCTACTACACACAAGAGGGAGAGACATATCATACAGCTGACCCAGCCTTGCCTCAACCAAGTTGGCTAAGCGAGGCTTTTCAGGTAGCCTAACTCAGACACGTGTCCACCTCTATAATGCAGACTACAGGTAGCATCAGCAGAAAGTGACTGTCCCAGGCATTAAGCAAGACTTTTGGTTATTATTTTCATGGGATAGTACATTTAAGGAAAAAGTGGCCTTGCTTAAACTACAGATTTTAGAAGGCCTGTAAGTACTTGTGTGCGTTCACATAATGTTTCACCACCAGCCTCATAATCTACACTTATAGAGAGTCATCTTGTTAATACCCACATAACTCATTATACTGTTGTAGTGCTAAAAAGTATATATGGTTTAGCATTTCTGAAGATACAGTTCGGGTTGTCTCAAATGCAGCTCTGGTTTCCCTGAACTATACTTACTAAACAAACCCATCTCCTTCTGCTCACCCATGTTTCTAACACCTTAAACCCTAAGTAGGAATCAAGTGGAAATTGGTATTGAAAGACCAAAGCAGATCAGAAATCCAAATTAGATCCAGATTGATGTTTGCAGCTCAGAAATGCCCATTGACTAATACTAGTTTCTAGAAAACTAAAACAGGGCAACATTGCAGATTGCAAGTGAATTACCATAAATCTCCTCAGCCAGGCCATTAATGGAGATACAGTTTCTTTTCAGAGTGTATGAGAACTCATTTCTTTTCTTTGGTTTTCTTTTTTTTCTATCTCAAGGGACAATTGTATGAAACTGTGAACGAAGTGTACAAAATTGTAATACCCATACTGGAGGCACACCGGGACTTCAGGAAGCTTACCTTGACACACAGCAAACTACAGAAGGCTTTTGACAGCATTATTCATAAGGTACTCATGAGGCAAGGCACTGCTAGGTGCATTGCTGCGTTGTGCTGCTTGTTTAAGACTGCTGATAATAAAACTGTTCATGTGAAATAGAGCCATTTCCTTTTTCTGCCTGTTTTGGCTTACCTAAAAAGGGCAGTCCATAGTAAGAAGAGGCTGAAACCTCTGCTCTATAAGGAAGAGCAGAGACAAATACGGAAATGTTATAGAATCATAGGGAAATTGCTTATAATAATAACATTAATGATTCCACCTGCACACATCTATGTAAAAAACCCAACTTTGTCAATTAATTAGTGTTTTCAGTTAAAAACAGAGAAATAAAGAAGTCTGTATCTCAGCACTCACAGTGCCTCTTTCTGTCTTTTCCTGCAGAAGAGAAAAATTTTAATTAAAAAAAATTGTTTTGTTAAAAAAAGAAACCTGTTTTGCAAAAGTCAGTTAATGAATAGCCTACATTTTAAGGCATGGTTCCTCCTAATTTGTATGCTTTCCTACATGAATATGTGCTTTAATCCACCAGCACACATGATACATAGAACTGTCTGTGAAACAGGGAAAATGTACTATTAGTGGGTTTTCTTGCACATCACTTGGGGGGAAAAAAAGGCATCAAATGCTACAAATTTCACATAAACAACAACAACAAATACTTGTAAGTTTCTTCTTTCTTTATATTAATTAGGGTCAAAAGCGAATGTTTGGAACTTACTTCCGTGTTGGTTTCTATGGATCCAAATTTGGAGGCTTGGATGAACAGGAATTTGTTTATAAGGAGCCTGCAATTACCAAACTTCCTGAAATTTCTCACAGATTAGAGGTAAAGAAAAAAAGGATATGATCTTCAATGACGTGTTACACTTTCTAGTGAGCCCAAATATTTCCAAGAGTCTTATTGCTGTGCAAAATGAGTAACAAACTGCCTTGTACCATAGATTATTTCCTTAGTGTGTATCCGTCATGTTGTAATCCTTTTTACAGCAAAACTATGAAGGTCATCTGTTCTCTTGAGGCCATTACTCTTATCAGCAGGGCATTACATATTAACTTTATTTGAGCATAACAGATATTTGCTTTGGTATCTTTTAATGCATTTCATAGAACCGCAATGTTCTGTTCACTTCACCTTGAGTTCTGCTTTCTTTGTGAGAAGCTCACACTGATCTTTGTTGGGCGACACCTGGTCAGCTATGGGTCGTGAAGCAGCATACCAATGTTACAGAGCCCAGAAATCATCACAATTTCATCTTTTTCCTAGAGACAGACACATAATTAGCATTGTATTAAGGACTGAAAACACTCAGGAATAATTGTTTCCTTTCCAGGCATTTTATGGCCAGTGTTTTGGGGAGGATGCTGTGGAAGTGATTAAGGACTCTGCTCCTGTAGATAAAAGAAAGCTGGACCCCAATAAGGTAGGGAAAGTACTACTGAGAGTGTTGAGTGCTTTGCCACAGAAGAGAAAGGAAGACAGACTTTAAATTAAGGCATCACCACATTAAGGCATCAAAATAAACCAAAATATCTCTATGGTCAGGGATGTCCTTAAATCCCCTGTAACAGGCTTAGTTTACTAGAGTGTGGAAATGAGTTCTGATCTCTAGTCCTACTCTGGCTCTGAACTCAGAGTTAAGTTGTGCCCACCGCAAAGGCGAGTTTTGTCATGTCTGGAGAAAGAGCCCTGAAGGATTTGCAGCGTTGTGATCTTTTAGGCCATATCCAGAACTGTGTGTATTTCACATATGCCATTCCCTTTACACTTCTTGCTTTGTAAGGTACCATAATGGTTCATCCATCTCTTCTCAGGCATACATTCAAATCACTTTTGTGGAGCCATATTTTGATGAGTACGAGATGAAAAACAGGGTAACCTATTTTGAGAAGAACTTCAACCTCTGCAGATTCATGTACACTACACCTTTCACCATGGATGGGCGACCCAGAGGAGAGCTCAATGAGCAATACAAGAGGAACACCATCCTAACCACAATGCATGCTTTCCCCTACATCAAAACTAGAATCAATGTCATCCGAAAAGAAGAGGTAGCTTGGTTCTGAGGACAGATCTAATTTCTCAGGGGCTGGAGGAGTCTCTGGGAGGGGAAAGGTTTTCAAATTCTGTGACTGGCAGAGAAAAGAGAAAGCATTAATTCCTCAAACACTTTACTCTCATAAATAGGAATGGCACAGAATGGGTAGATAGGTGCAAGATGTATATCCACTGTGTAGAAGAGAGAATGACACATATATTCTTTTGACATCCCAGTTGTAATTCTGTGTTGAAGGTGTGTGGCTGACCTTCAAGCTGATATAGTCGAAGAACTAAATTGGGCTTATAGGTGGTTTAGAGACAGGAAGGCTTTACAAATGTAAAAGGTGCAAAACTGTTTCATACAGGAAGTCAGTAACTTACAATAATAATGAGTTTGGGCAATCAGGGCCTCAGATTCACATCCGATTTTTGCATATGATAAAAAGTCAAAGAGCTTTGGATCTGACACAACACCTACCAAAATAAAATTTAGACTGAACAGTCTTCCTGGGTTTCACAACTACTGCTTTTGGCAGGAGAATGATAGTGGCATCACCAGATTTAGAACAGGTCAACAGTATTTATGATACATGTAATAAAGCATCTTTACTTTAATTCCCGTTAGTTTATTTTAACCCCAATTGAAGTTGCTATTGAAGATATGAGAAAAAAAACACAGGAACTAACTGCAGCCACCAACCAAGAACCACCAGATGCCAAAATGCTCCAGATGGTTTTGCAAGGCTCAGTTGGAACCACTGTAAATCAGGTAAAGGATACAAATAAGCCACAGGATGACTTTCTGCATATGTTTCATTGGGTGCTTTTTTTTCAGCCTGGTCTCTTGCACTGGAAGAAAGAACATCTAGTTCAATGCATTTAGTCACACTACATTTAAAAATAATCCCTTGATATTTAGTCATTGTATACTGTTCATTAAGTAGTTTTTGGTGAAAGTGCTTATAGAATTGCCATCTTGATTTTAGGTACAGAAGCTCACAGAAGTCTTGTGAATTCATTCAAGGATTTTCCCTTACTTGCGGTCTAGGCATCTCATTCTATTTTGTTGACTCCTTGGAAAATAGAAATAATTTTGCTATAGGACCACTGCAAACTCAGTTTCTTTATTTCACAGAAAATATGTGAAGTCAAGAACTGAGTGCTTCAAACGGAAGTCAAGATGTGATAATTATAACATGAATGTGCCTGCTGATAAACAAAAAATAAAAGCAATTTAAAACCAAAGTAAATGAAAGAATTTAGGTGTAACAGAGAGAAGACAATATTTCATGGAGCTTGGTTTTATTGCTGAAAGCCTACCTACTTAACATTTTCGCAAGATCCTTCATCAACCAAAGCCTCTAGTCTGAAGTAACAATGTTGTTGTAGGCTTTAGAAAGATTCTTTTCTACTCTGGGCTTTTTTAACAATCTGGGGAGCTTGTAACGCCACACATAGGAGCTATGTTTCTCTCAAGTAACCAGGTTTGGCTGTAGAGCTATCCCAGCTCTTCTCTGTTGAGGAGAATTTGTTTGTTCTCTGTTTTGTGGAGCTGGAGAAGTGAAAATAGGAGAGGACAAAATACGATGGACAAAAACTCTGCTTGACAAATACAAAATCGGGGGTGGGGGTTAAGAAGCAGAAAATCATTATAGTCTCTATGCATGGTTTTCTTTCCTCGTTTTGCTTATGAAACAACAAACTGCTTAACCAAACCTGTGTTCTCTTTGGGTCTAAGGAGGGTTTTATTACATTTTCCTGTGTTATTCCTATAAGGGACCACTAGAGGTAGCGCAAGTGTTCCTGGCGGAAATTCCAGCAGACCCCAAACTTTATCGACATCACAACAAGCTGAGGTTGTGCTTCAAAGAGTTTATAATGAGGTCAGTAAAACAAAATTGAAGAGCTGAATTGCATAAATAAAGCATTTTTATCTCGGGAAGCTGCTCATAAGAAAACATTTGACCCTATCTGTCAGGCAAACACATTGATAGTGGTATATGGCCTTTGCTTCACATATGCTTGTAAACTTTAACAAGCATACTCACACAGCAAGATACTTTCCTTCTTAGTCTAAACAAAGTGCAACCACTGAAGAGTAAGTTTGAGTCGAATAAAAATGAGGACTATGCAGAAAATACAGCCTTTATACTCTGCTGTAGTCACCACATCACAGGAAGTAGACATATAGCCTCACATTCTGCAGTTACTAAACTTGTTCCTTTATTAGCTCCCTCATGTATTTTGAGTGCCTTAAACATACTGCTTCAATTTGTGACTTGGCAAAGAGAGAGATTTCTTATTTGTTCGTTGTAACTTTTAAAGCCATCAGAGCAATGCCTAGCCCAGAGGAGCTGGATCCTTGGTCATTCAGATTACTTAACACAAAGCTAATAAGTTTAACAAAAATAGGTGTTACATGTGATGTTGTTTTATATTTTCTTTTGTCCAGGTGTGGTGAAGCAGTGGAGAAAAACAAGCGCCTTATTACTGCTGACCAGCGAGAATATCAGCAAGAGCTCAAAAAGAATTATGCGAAGCTGAAGGAAAATCTTAGGCCTATGATTGAGAGGAAGATCCCAGAGCTGTACAAACCTGTAGTAAAAGTCCATAGCACAAGGTACCTTTAGGGATGGTTTATCTCTTCTATGTATACATTTTTGCAAAGAAGAAAGGCAGTTTTACTGGCAGTCAAAACCAAGCCATATTATACAATGCCAACTTCATACTTGTTTGAAGAAGTATGCGGGACTCAGCTGCAGCTGAGTGTACTATTTACTGTGTTTCTCAAACTGCATATTTCTGGGGTAGGGAATTTACATCATTTTAACACATCATTAGAGAAGACATGCCCCTCACCCCAATGAAAACATACTAGAAACATCTTACCTTTCTTAAACATTTGAAATCTTGGAGATAGAATATGTATGTGTTTGTTTTGAACACAAGGTGATGCTAGAAAGCATGAAGTAAGTGATCTTTTTACCTCCAGGTAATGTATCCAGAGTAGTCCTTAGAATTAAGCCTGGTTTAGAAGGGATTTTTCAAGTATATCAAGTATACTTTTTCAAGTATATCACAGTATAGAACTGTGAGCCCACTATTGAATAATATGGGAACCCTAGCAACAGAGGTTATAGAGAAGACATCGAATGCCTTCATTGCCTGTCTTTACTGCTGAGTCCTCATGCATTTAGTCCTTTGAGACCACAAAGGAATAAAGGAGGATGGAATACTTTGCCTTGATTGAAAAGGATTGGGTTAAGAACAACTAAGTAAACTGGGCATCCACGAGTCCATTTACCCTGATGGGATATACTCATGGAGTGCTGAAGGAGCTGGCAGAACTCCTTGCTAGACCACTATCATCTTTGACAAATCCTGGAGAGCAGGAAAGGTGCCTGATGACTGTAGAAAAACTGACGTCACTCCACTCTTCAAAAAGGGCAAGAAAGGGGACTTGGGAACTGCAGACCAGTCTCACCTCTATCCCTGTAAAGGTGATAGAACATCATGCTCTTGGCACCATCTCAGAGCACCTCAAAAAAAAGGAGGGTTATCAGCGGTAGTTAATATGGATTCACCAAGGGAAAGTCCTGCTTGATGAATCTGATAACCTTTTATGAAGATGTAACTTGGTGGATAGATTAGAGGACTGCAGTAGATTTGGTCTACGATGATTTCACAAGGCTTGTGACACTGTCTCCCATGACATCCTCACAGCCAAACTTAAGAAGTATAGATTGGATGACTGGACATTGAGGTGGATTGGGAGCTGGCTCAAAGGCAGAACTCAGAGAGTCTGTGATCAGTGAGGCAGTGTCAAGTTGGAGGCCTGTATTTAGCGGTGCTCTTCAGCAATCAGTACTGGGTCCAGTCCTATTCAATGTATTGATCAGTGACCTGGACAAGGGGACAGAATGTACTTTTATCAGGTTTGCTGATGATACAAAGCTGGGAGGAGTGGCTGACACACCTGAGGGCTGTGCTGTGGTCCAGAGTGACCTGGATAAGCTGGAGTCTTGGGCAGAGAGAAACTTGATAAGGTTCAACAAAGGCAAGTGTAGAGCACTGCATCTGGGCAAGGACAACCCCATACATTGGTACAGGCTGACTCTGCCTTGGTTGGGCCACATCTGGAATACTGTGTCAAATTCTGGCCTCCCCAGTTCAAGAGTGGCAGGGAGATATTGGAGAGCCCAGCTCAGAGCCACCAAGATGATCAGGGGGCTAGAGGATCTTGCTTATAGATAGGGGCTGAGGGAGCTGGGGCTGTTTAGCCTGGAGAAGAAGAGATTGAGGAGAGATATCATAAATGCTTATAAGTATCTAAGGATGAGTGTCAGGATGGTGGGACTAGGCTCTTCTTGGTGGTGCCCAGCGATAGGGCAGTGGGCATAAATGGGAAAAAAGGAGACTAAATTTGAACATATGGAAAAGTTTTTTTTACTATGAGGGTAACAGAGCACTGGAACAGGCTGCCCAGACAGGTTATGGAGCCTCCTTCTCTGGAGACATTCAAAACCCACCTGGACATGTGTGATCTAATTTAGGAGAACCTGCTCTGGCAAGGGTGTTGGGCTAGGTGATCTCCAAAGGTGATTTCCAACCCCTACCATGTTATGGTTAGTGTGTAGTGGGAATGAAAGAAGGAATATACCTCTGAAATGCTAAGACACAGCCTGTTTCAGCACATGATTTTTCAGCTGCTCTTTTTCAGAAGGCAGGTATTTACTGAATTAGTTTTCATTTGCCAACTTTAATTTTTATCCATTTTGTTGCAGGGAATCTTTTCGTAACCACAGTTTTAGGAAACATGATGGCCAGGCTTCTTCACAAAGTACCTAAGGACTGCCTTCTTTAGCCAAGAAAGAGCTTCATACTGCAATCCAGAAATGATGGGGATATTCAATACTTATGAAATCAGAAATCTCTCACAAGACAGCATGTATGGACATGCATGTTTGAAGACCATGCAGAAAAGTATTTACACAAGATTCTTGAATGAAAACTGGGGATGACTCCTAATAAGCCAATCTCATGTGGGCTTGGGAAGGAAGGGGGTGCTTTTCAGATACTCCTTGGACATATGTTGTAAAATAATCACACAATAAAAAGCAGGGAAAATTAGAATGGTGTGTGGTATGAAGTCAGTCACCACTAGGAAACAAACATCTTGTAGTTTGGTACACATATCACATGAATCTAAGTACTAATCTTACGTATCTTAGGGATGCTGGCATTATATCTATTTGTGGTCCTTTTCCAAAAGAACATTTATCTATCTGCTTTTGGTAATGGAGCACTTTCTGCAAGTTAATCACATGTTTACATGCTCTCTTATTGATGAGGGACATGGTCCCCTGCTCAGTGTTTGCTGAGTTGGAGCTGTAGGAAAGAATAATTTAATCGATCAGTTTCTGTCACCAGTTTCTACCACAGTCCTTAACTGCCACAGGAGTTCTGCTCAAGTTTTCCCAACCAAAGTTTGGAAAGCAAGAAGTAGCAATAAATAATTCTCACAGATCTTCTGAATTTTTTTTTCTAAGTATAGTGACTGCTACTTGGCATGCAGTTGGATTTCTTAGTAATCAGTATCATGTTTAGCAGAGCTAATAAGTAATAGTTTAAAAAGAAGGCGCTAACCTATGAGTGATCGTTACATTATGCAGTACTCTTACATAGATACTGTTATGCAAAAATACCTGCAGACGTGCACAGTGATGATTTCCTACAAAGCACTTCACTCCAACTTTTATTGCATCTTTAGGGAAAGTAGCACATAATGTATAATACCTACTGCTTAGTATTTTTCTGAACCCTGATCATTCTACTAAATTATCTTTACAGCGCTTCTCCAAAGTCAGGAAATATTATATACAATTTTGCAGATGGAGAAGGAAAGAGAGAGAGAGATTAGGGCTTTGGAGCTCATTTAATGTGGCAATGGCAGAGACAAAGTTTGTATTGTGGCCATGCTTATCATAAAATGTTTGTATTTTGAAAAAAATACCCATGAAAGTGTCCCCTGCTGATACTTCCTTCCCTTCACCTTTGTGGGCTTTTGGAAATTATAGTTTAGTGTTGATTAAAATAAGCAATCCCATTTGCCCCAACACAGATTTAATGTTAAAATCAAATTAAAAGATGGCATTAAGTTTTTAACTTTGTATTTAATTTTTTAAAATGACAGTGAACTTTCTCAGAACTGATACCATGTGTTTCTGAATGCAAAGCTCCTTTGTTCTGAAAGAGCAAGAGAGATTAAGGCTGCTGCTTTTAGTGGAAACAGTTTGATTTTTTATCTGCAGGCTTTATCTTTTTTAGCTACAGCCTTGCTTTTTGATAGTAGGAATTTTCCTGGCACTTTGTTGACATCTGAGTGAGTCAGATTTTTATGCTGTGTAGAAGATTCCCAAGGATAATCAAACTAGATGAGATGTGGAAACAGGTGAAATAGGCCTGATACTCACACAGCACTTGAAGTGTAAGAAAACATCTCACTGTTTTTCATCTCCCAGCATTGTCAGATGCAATAATCAGGAATAAGTACGCTATGAGTTTGAAGTAAACACAGGCAAAGTACAAAAGCTCAAAGCAAAAGATGCCTCTATGGAGTGGCCTTTCTGTATTCAAATTGCTTGATGAATTTCCCAAAGCTTTGAAGGTATAAGATCTCTGGCTATCAGAAAGTAGATCCTTATCTATTCTTTGTAACAACCTTTTTGAGAGAAAGGTCCAAATACTGTAATTTCTCAATCCTGTAATCCAACCTCATTGTTACTATATGCTTATCCTTTACAATCTAAGTAACAAAAAGTTCAGGCAAACAAAAACACAACAAGTATACAATATACTAGATAAAAGTAGGTGTTTCACTTTGTGTAGTCCTTGAACTGAAACAATACTCAGGATCATATGAATACCGAAAGACTCTTCACTCATATTTTAATAGCTGAGCATCCCTCAGCCAGTTGGCCAGTCTTACCCTCAGTTTGTAGGTCATGTTGTCCCTTCTATAAATGAAACATGGTTTGTACATTCCTTTCAAGAGTTAAACTATGTGAAATGTAAGTTTTTACATTATGGTATTCATTTTGCAATAAAGTGCCTGTTTAATGGGGTGTTAAGAAGCATCTGTGTGTTGCACTTTACCTCAGTAGATCTCAGCTGGAAAGAAAATTTCTGCAGGAGCAACCTTTCTCTGTATAAGCATCATTCAGCAGAAGATACAAACCTCTGTGCAGGTCAAGTGTCTGTTTTGAGCATGAATTGAAGAAGTCAGGGGCGGCAGGTAATAACTTGCTTTGTAATTTGTTTTTTCATTCAATATTCATGAAAAATGGCAGTAGAAAACTTAGTCACAGTAGTGCCTTCCTTTCTTCCTATGGTGTGTAGGTGTAGAGCAGATGTATTGCCAGTTCTTGAATGGCACCCTACCTGAATTGATGTCTGTGTCCACACTAGTCAGGTCCAGGGCTAAACTATTGAGGCAGTCACAGAACTACATCCATCCTGGTCCAGAGATTCCTGAGGATGTCTATGCAGACAGTTCACTATAGCTCACATAGTCCTTGCGTTTACCACCAGCAAGCAGGAGCATGGTGCTGGTTTGGGGCCTGGATCATTTAGCTCACCACCTCAGTCACAGCCTCTCCTGCTGCACTGTGCAGTGCAGTCTGTGACCAGCAACACCCAAGTCTGTACACAGTCCCACTGCCTGGCAGAGCACAGCTAGTCCAAATCAAGTATGAGCACATCCTCCTACCAGTGTGCCAAGAGCACACACATATAAGGAGCCTACGCTGGTCCTTGTGAGAAGATTGGCAGTAATGCATGGAAGTACAAGTTAACCTGTCAGTATGTTTTGAACTGTCTAGGCGAATGCTTTTGGTTGAAGTGACTCCATCCTACGTGGGCAGCCCTAATGTTAGTTTTTCTGGTTTGCAGAACAACAGCCATAAAGGCAGTACATGTTTCATACATCATGGAAAAAAGTCACATGTTAAAGGCATCAGCAAATGATGCTGTGAGGCATCACTTCAGCAGAGGATAGACTCAACAGACATGACTGTGTGTAGCTGTGGCCACACTTGTGTCAGTTAAAAAGAAATGCAGTGGTGTCACAACTGATAGGTCTGGATCACATGACTTCTCACTGGAAGCTGAACACTTCCTTGTTAGGTTTCCCACCACTGTAATACTTGGGAAAATTAAACATTTCAATTCACATTTTTTTATTCTTTCGGTCCACCTGTTTTGTATCATCATGTCACCTATTTCAGACAGGGGAATTAAAGATTAACAGAGAGCCTGACACAGAGACAGACAATACTCTATAAGGTGTTACAATCTCTCAACGCATTGCTTCTTATGAAAATGAAGGGTGGGATAACTTGTCCTGGGTTAAAATGAAGGTCTTGATCAGTTCTGGCTTGGTGCCTGAAATCCAAGCACACCAACCTGTTCTCACCAAAAATTCAACAGGCAGTGAAGCAGCTTTGCTAAAAAGTCAAAATTTTATTGAACCCATCACCAAATAAAAAAATGAAAAAAACCCCTCTAAATAAGTAAAAGAATCAAAAAAAGTGAAACAGAAACTGTATCACAATGCCATTACACACACACTGAGAGAAATGGGAGACAGACAACACATTGGGTTTTGGCTTCAAATGAGATCTCTGGGAAAAGAGAATGTACACTAACCAGAGGGGGAATTCACCCATCCCCTCCATCCACATTGTGATGCTTGTGGGAAAGTTCATTTTCCAGTTCTCTTGCAGATGCCAGCTTCCCTTGTACGTCTCAGGCCTGCTTCTAAATCCTCTGGTCTTGGGAATTCTTAGCAATGTGACCACAGCCAGAAGCATCTCAGATGCAGAAACAGACAGAACCCCAATCTCTTTCTGTTTGCCAAAGGTTTAGGAGATCAGTATTTTAGGATATCTCTCTCTCTCTCATGTCAAAAGTCTCTTACTGTTTCTCAGTGACGAAGCACACAGCATCTGCTGTCAGGCCCAGGTAGGGACAGAGGCAACATGGTGCTGGTCACGTGGGGCAACACCTGTTGTGGTAAAGAGGCCTGTTCAAAGGCCTTTTCCTCTCTTTCCTCTTTCTCCTCTCTCAAGTAGTTAGAACTCCGAGGGAGAGAAAGGGTTAAGAGCTCACCACCTCCTCTTGAACTTCAAAGATGATCAGGCTGCAGGAATGGTGTGTGGGCAGCCCATCCTTGCTTTGGCCTGCTGCCAGGAATTGAATCAGGGCTGGACCCAGTGGCAGAGATGCAGTGACTGCCCTGCAGCCAGGCCAGGAGGGGAGGACTGCAGTTCCACCAGTCTGGTAAAGTGGCTAGGCCAGGCCCTTGCCCCCACCAAGGGGACTATGATTTCACTGTGCCTGGCAGGGACTGGTCTGCAGTGGCCAGGCCTTCCCCCCACGCCATCCCAAGGAGAGTGGAGAGTTGCTCTCCCACAAAGCAGAGCTCTCTGCTAAGACACAGGAGAAGAAGGCAAGAAATCAAGAAGTCCACTCCCTTTTACAGACTCTGTCCACCAATCACCTGTAGGGTCAAGACACTGACCCAAGGGGTCTGATGGGAGAGCTATCTCTAGCTTCTAAATAAAATACTCTTTTGGCATAAAAGTACTAAATCAAACACTTTGAAAGTTTGGACAATTTTCAAACTATGACATGCCTGTAGTGCCTTTTTATTGCGCTACAGTGGCTGCTGCTTCTGATAGACAAGAACTGTACAATGGGTGTTCATAGGACATTGCTATTACTGCTGAGTTTGAGAGTGCAGTCATTTGAGGAGTAGCTCCCATCTTTTAAACAGAGTGTTCTAAAAATAACCAACAGGGCTTGGTAAGCCATCTTGGAGTAGGTAATGCTCCAGTCTAATCAGTGCACTGAAAGGAGAAAGTGCCTCTGTGGAAAAGGCCTTTTTTGTTCATATGACTAAAGCTAAAGCATGCTCACAGCAGATCTCAGTTAGTATTTGGGAAGATTACAGTAAAATTTGGCATTCACTGAGTGCTTGACATTCTGAACTGAATACATTTCTGTGACCTCATGTACTCTCAGTGAAGGACTGGTTTAAACACAGCATTTTAATAAAAGAATCCTGACTGTTTTCCAAGTGTCCAGGAATTAAAATATCCATCCCCTTGACGAAGTTTTTTGCAAATAATATAGTCACTCAAAATTGCTGAGTAAAATAATCCTGAAAATATCAAGCAAAATATTTTGCTGATCAAAACAAATTGCAATCCAAGAGCCTCAACAGTAGTTTTTTCTAGGATTAGTTTAGAAAGCCTTGAAAGTTGTAACACTTTGTTCTGCTTGTATGTTCTAAGCAATCTGCTGCTTTGCATCCTTCAAAACAAAATTTCCCTTTATGAAAAAAATAGTTGAATTCTAATAGTCTTTTTAATTTCTCTTAATGAATCCAGACAGCATATCTGTGGTATCCAGAGCTATTATGCATTTAGTCTGCTGAATTATTGTGGAGACGTACTCTTTATAAGCTATGCACCTTCTCAATGGATGCAGCTGTGAGAGTCAAAATAGTATGAACTTGTTTCAGTGCCACACGTGTAGAATGAAAAGATGCCTACATGCAAATGTAAGTGCTCTAAATTTTTACACACTTCTGTTTTCCTGTACTATGAAACATTTTATACTTCTGTCTATGTGTGAAACAGGACTTTCTCCTATCTTTTAGAACTATTCATTTTTCAGGAATGTGGTTTTCCCCTACCTGCTTCTATTCATGGAATATTTCTAAACATGTATGGGATGCCTACCAGGACTGGTGAAATCCAAATTAAAAAGAAAGATAAACTTTGCAGGATGGCAGCAGAACTATGTTTTGTGCTATTTAGCAAACTACCGTAACACAGACTGAAGGGAAGACTTCCTACCACACATTTCAGATTTCCCAAACAGGAACATGTGTGCAGATTTATGAGTGCTCCATGAATAAGCAGAAAAAGCAATCTTTGCATTGCTGATACATTTAGAACTTAAAACCTCAAGCAAACAAGTGGTTCAGGATCTAATAGAGTGAAGAAAGGAAGTAAGCACAAACCCATGCCCTTCCCTTTGCTTGCAGTTCAGCTTTAAGAGAAATGATCACTTATCAGGTATGTAAGAACGGTTGGAAATGTACCCAGAGGAGTGAGTTCCTTGTGGTATTAAGGCATAAAATACTGGGCTCAATCCTAAACCCTGGGAGTGATATTTTTTCCTAGGGTACGGGAGCTTAACTGTTAAGCTTGCCTCAAAAACCAGACATCTCTTGGCAGCCTGGAAGAATGGGATTTTTCACTGTAACTTCACACTGCCAGCTTTTAACATTGGGAAATTAATATTAAAACAACAGGGTCTGAACAATTTTAAAGAGGCTGGCCTCTGTAACAGACTTTAACCATTGATTTACCTAGAAAGACAAAACTCTAGTAAGCTTTGGCAGGTTAAAGAGAATAAAACCTGTGCTCTGTGACTATGCAACCTTAGCAGCTCTACAGGCTTGGGGAAGAGTGGCTAGAAAGCTGCCCAGCAGAAAAGGGACCTGGGGATATTAGTTGACAGCTAGCTGAACATGAGCCAGCAGTGTACCCCGGTGGCCAAGAAAGCCAATGGCATCCTGAACTGCATCAGAAATGCATGGTCAGCAGGACCAAGGAGGTGATCCTCTCCCTGGAACATTTCAAGTACTGGGTGCGAGTCTTGGGCACCATGGTAAGGAAGTGCATTGTGGTGCTGGGGAGGATGCAGAGAAGGCCAACTAGACTGATTAGGGCTTTGGAGAAAAAGTTTGATGAGGTTAGGCTGAGAGAGTTGGGGCTGTTCAGCCTGGAGAAGAGGAGGCTGGGAGAAGATCTCATTGCTTTCTGCAACTGTCTGAAGGGGTGTTGTTAGTGAGGCAGGCGTTGGCCTCTTCTCCCTAGTGACTAGTGATAGGACAAGAGGAAATAGGGTCAAGTTGTGTCAGCAGAGGTTTAGATTGGCCATTAGGAAAAACTTCACAGAAAGAGTTGTGAGACATTGGAACAGTCTGTTTAGCAATCTGCTAGTGGCAACAACCCTGAAGGTGTTGAAAAAGATACGGTGTTTTGGGAGATGATTTGGCAGTTAGGGGTTGTAGGGCAGCCAGGTGGACTGGATGGTCTTGAACGTTTTTTCCAACATTGATGATTTCTATGATTGTATTTTATGTAGAAAGGATTGCTCAGCTGAGATTGTAGATAATTCTAGTTGTCCTCAAGGCCTAGGACAAAGGTTGCAGCTGCATGGAAGAAATGCAGCCATAAAGAAATAAATAAGCAGTCAGAGAGCAGAAGATTAAAACTTCAAACTACTTTTGGGAATAAAGGGAGTAGTACCATGCAAATAGAATTAAACATAGGTTAAAGTGCTGAATGCCTTTTGGTTTTTTAGACTTTGAGAGCACTTACCACCAAACCAAGGGATTGCTATGCTTTAATGGAGCTATCAGGCAAAAAGCAACCACAAAAGATTAAAAAATAGTAATAAAAAAAATATAAAACCTCCAATTTTTATATAAGAATTTTCTAAGTATTTGAAGGGGTTTTGTGGGTTTCAAATGTGGGGATTTTTTGGTTTTTACTGTTGACTGCCTGGGTTTTGCTCGTTTACATCAAGAACTGTGTAACTGCAAAAGAAACAAACAAAAGACTTTCCAATCATTCCTTTGAAGGAGGAAGACTATGTGTCAGGATTACTTCCAGTGTGGGATTCAGGCAGGCTGTGAGTGGTGGCATAGCTGCACACTCCTTCTGTGGTAATGGGTATCACTGGTTCCACAGCCTATGCATAAAAGGGATGCCATGGTTGGAAATTATTCAGCTAGATGGGCTAGTTGAGGAAAGAGGATAAAGGAAGAACAGCTTGTCATTCCTGCAATTCTGTTTTCTGATAATCTGTTTTTGACTTATGCCAGACACAGCCACCAATGGCTTTGCAGTTCACAGAAAAGACTTTCAAGAGGAGGGAGTGCACTATGACTACATAATTCCAAATACCGCCAAGGAGGAGGACTTCAACACAGCCCCAGGCAATCCATTCCAATGACAACCGTTTCAGTAAAGAAATTCTACTTAATACCCAATCTAAGCCTACTTTGGTGAAAATTGAGGCCATTTCCTCTTTTGGTTTTATCGTTTGGCTTAGTCATTTGGTTTAGCAGACCAATCCCTACCTTAACGATCTTCTTTCAGGCAGTTGCAGAGAGCGATAAGGTCTCTCCTCAGACACCTTTTCTCCAGGCTAAACAATCCCAGTTCCCTCAGCCACTCCTGATAAGACCTGTGCTATAGACCATTCACCAGCTTTGTTGCCCTTCTTTGTGGCAATATCTTTCTTGTACCGGGGGGACAAAACTGAACACAGTACTCAAGGGTGTGAGCTCACCAGTGCAAAGTACTGGGGCAAAAGCACTTCCCTGGTCTTCTGGCCACACTATTTCTGATACAAGCTAGGATGCTGTTGGCTCTTTCACCCGGGCACACTGCTGGCTCATATTCAGCTGGCTGTCAACCAAAACTCCCAGGTCCCTCTCTGCTGGGCAGATTTTCTGTCACTCCTCCCAGAGTCTGTAGCAACACCAGGGGTTCTTGTGGTCCAAGTTCAGAACTCAGCATTTGGCCATCATACATATACATATGAATATAGGTATAAATATACTAAGATTCTGCACACAAACCAAGAACCATCACCAGGGCACTGACCCTGTGGCACCAGCTGCGATCCCATAACTCAGCGTTTCACTGAAAGAGGTGTTCTTCCTAGAAAGTCTGGCCTTCCTTCCATGTTGATCATTCCCCCAGACAAGAAAAGCACTCCATATACAATGTTAATGGTCACAAAACCCAAGCTTGTTTAATCTAGTGTTTACTTTCAAATATCTCCCATTTCTGCTCTCCATGGCACTGCTGTAATTCAACTCCTGCCCAAAATCCCCTTGCCTGACTGCTGTGAACTGTCATGTGTGTTGAGTAGGAGAGTCCAAGTGACAGTGTGGGTCACAGCTCTGCAGGCATAGGTATGGCCTGAAACAGTAATAGGGTACCCATATCTATGCAAGTGCTAGATTCCAGATGAAGCCTCTGTCTGGCAAAATAAAAACAATAGGTCTTTGTTTATGAAGGAATTTGAACTTACTATCTGTGCCAGGTTGTGTTGTCAGGATATACATTTGAAGGATGAAGATTTCTACTGGGAGTCATGAGTTTGCTGAAACAACAGTGTAGCATTATCAGACGAATTGTGCCATGCAGCTTGCCCAGTTTGCTACCTGTGCAGCAGCCAGTATCAAATGCTTCAGGGTGAAGAATTTCTGTGAGTTACAAGAAAGGATCTACATCTAACTCTGGCACTACAAATCATAGAATCATAGAATCATTAGGGATCAGAAGGGACCTCGAAAGGTCATCTAGTCCAATCCCCCTGCCACAGCAGGACCACCTAGACCAAGTTGCACAGAAACAGATCCAGGTGGGTCTGGAAGATCTCCAGAGAAGACTCCACAACCCCCTGGGCAGCCTGTTCCAATGCTCCATTACCCTCACTGTGAAGAAGTCTCTTCTGATATTCATATGGAACCTCCTGTGTTCTAGTTGGCACCCATTGCCCCTTGTCCTATCACCAGATGACCTTGAGAAGAGCCTGGTTCCACCGTCCTGACACCCACACCTCACATATTTATAGACTTTAATGAGGTCACCCCTCAGGCTCCTATTCTGATTAATCAGCTTACTATACTTTTCAAAACCAACTAAAACATTGCTGAGTCTTTACAAAAGTACCTTTACACTGATAGCTAAGAAAAAGGAATGAAGAACCTCTTTCTCTTTTTCACCTTGACCACTGTCAAGCTCAGGGCTTTACTGCTCAGAGCTGTCACTAAATAACCATCAAATATGCCTCTATTTGTCACATGAGTCAGCAGGTAATGAAAACAGAAGGTAGCTTGATCACCTTCTCACCAAAATATCCAAGTGTACCAAGTTTTTTTGCTTGCAATTTTAGATTCAAGGTCCTTCATATCCTAATCAGGTTTAAAAAATAAAAGAAAGGAAAAAAAAGCAGTAGCATATCTCTAAGTTAAAATCCCCTTCACTCTTGAAACTAGGATGCATGTTGAGAAACCCCATTCTAAGAGGACAAATTATTAATGCATTTGGTGACATCTAATTATCATCACAGAAACTGACTCATTGTTTATACAAAGCAAATAAATCTGTCTGTGTGTCTGTGTAGAAGAGTAGTCCTTACTAGCCCAGTTCAGGCACAGAGCATGTTTTAATTTGAGCATCAACAGTGAACAAAAATAGAAATAAACCTCAAAATGTTTCTTATGTAAAATGCAAACATTCTTCAAAATGTCCCCTAGATTGTGTCTGTCTCCTGCTGTGGACCAAATTCCTCAGTGAAGGAGGAACACACCTAAGGGTGTTGGCATCAGGGAGATGATTATTGGGTTCTTCAATTTCCTGTTTCCATGTGATGAACATGCACAAATTTAGAATAATGCAAACTAAAGAGTTTAAACATGGGAGTTCATTTAACAAAGAAATTACCACAGCATTTTCTAGCTGGTTTCTTCATATAACTGTTGCTTTTGTTTTCTACTGTCCCTCTGAAGTTTGCTGTTGACTTGCTGTGAAAATTTTTCTGCCTACCATGGTCTGTGATACAGCCAGCTTGCTCTCTCTCTCTCTCTCTCTCTCTCATGATCCGGCATCTGAATAGACTTTTGGCCGTAACTGTAGGTTATAACAAGATTTTCCCCTGTAGTTCTACAAATATTAATCTATTAATCTCTTAGACAACTCACAACAGACATCAAGACCAAGCAAAGTTTTCATGTGCAATCCAGACAGTAAGCTTTCTAATAAAACTGCATGATGGTGTTGATTCAATTACTGTTGATTAACTACAGTGGACACTTCACCCAGATCAGATATATATATATGGCAGGGCTGGTGCATCCTTTAAAGCATCCTTTAAAATATTTCAATGATGAAGTCTAGATGGAATCTAGAATGTAAGGGTACAGCAACATTTCATCTATTTTAACAGTAACAGAGCTGGTCATACCTTGGGAAGTATAGCATTTTGACACTGCTCCTTTAAAGATAAGGGGAAAAGTGAGTGCTATGTTTTATCTAGTAAATGATTCCTGGAGTTGCATTCCTATGCACTCAAGCACAAATCAAGAACACAGTTGCACCTCAAATATCCATAGGCCTAAGGGTGAGATCCAAGGCAATGAGTGCCAAACAGCAACATGTGCCCTCCAGCACTGAAAACTTACGTGATGGAAATTCAGCTGCATGGTGCCTCATTTCATTTTACTTTAGGCTGAAGGTGAAGCTCTTGATACTGTTGCCAGGCTGACACTGATGTGAGTGCTGGACCAGAGCAGCAACAATGCTGCCTTCTTCTGTGATTGCGTAACATTCCTCCGTTGCAGATGGTGCTCAGAAACAAGCATGCAGTATGATTTGCTGGTAGTGTGCACTGCTGAGAAAACAGCTACTGTATGTACACCTACTGAAACCACTGCTTCCCTAAGAGTACAGTCAGAACAGTAGATGCACAGACAAAAGACGATAAGCTTTTAGAGGTTTGCCAGTAAATGGCTTGCCTACTATTCAGGGCAGCAAAGGTCCAGTGCTTTTAAAACTGAGTTTTCCTTGATTTCCTTAAGTTGTTACTCAGTTTCTGTAACAGTGCTGGCTTGGTAGTGATCAGCACTTCAAAGTGTTCTCCACAGCAGAATGGCTTCTCAGGTCCCTCAAGTGAGATACTCCCAGTAATGCAGACATGCCCCTCTCTGTGTGAGACCCCACAAAAGGCATTGAATAACTGGGGATGGAGTGGGAGGTTGCAGTGCTCTGCTCAGGCTTCAGCAGATGCTGCAACAATTTTTTCAGTAGAAATACAGGTTTTATTCAGGTAAGTCACATTTCTAGCATGGACAAAATAAAGGCAAGGAAAGCATCATCATTTCCTATGGAAAATTGTTCCAATGGTTTGTTTTGCCAAAACCAGATTCCTGTTTATAAAACTTTGTTTACAGCCCAGGGCTGTTTCAACTACTACAATAATCAGGTGAAGTTTGCTGTGGTTTCAGGGCTTCCATGGAGCACTGAACCTTGTGGAACTGACAGGTTTTGGGAGTGCCAGGGGTAGGTGGGAAAGGAGCAAAAAGTATGTTAGCCTCCGCCTTTTCCCACCCACTGCCCTGCTGAGAAGCTTCTTACTGTGTGGAGATAGATGCCCATCCCAGTTAGGGAAGACCTAAGGCAACTCACCTAAGATAAGCATGGTCTCTTGTCTTCCTGTACAGTTTCAGCTAAGCAAAGAATTGCTATCAAGAACAGTAGCAGAGAGGATGTCGGATTTCCCTCCTTTCCACACATGTGCCACAGCTGGGAGACAACCTTAGTGCAACCTGTTTCTAAGTTAATCCTCCAAACCACCTACACTCAGCTGGATTCCCAACCCCCAACACTCACGTTACAGGAGCCCTGTGGCTTCTGAGCTAGTTTTGTGGAATGTTCAACCCAAAACTGGTTTCAAACATGGAGAGTGTTCAAACCCAGAGGGATGTTTTCTGAGTGGAAACTTAATCTGCATGATCCCCTGCACAGTAAACTGAAAAAATTATGTTGGGTGGGATGACTTCTCTTTAAGCCCTTTCTGATTTTAACAAGTGTTACATATGCATAGGGTTTATTGGTAGTAAAATAGATCAGAAAACTCTGCCAAAGAACACAGAATATTTATCTGATTCAGACCTTGGAACAATACAATGTGCTTTCCCTCTTTAGGTATTCCTTTTACTTAATTCTAGACATGCCACTTACAATTACCTACTCAGATACATGGGCCATCTAGCTTTTTGGAAGAAATAGGTAGGTGGGGTTGCGTTTTTGGGTTGGGCCTTTTTGAGGAATGATGTTTGCTAGATATTAATGGTTTGCCCATCCCTCCTGCCAGAGGAGGTCCCAAATGAAAAGAAAAATAACAAGGAGCTGGAAAATACCTGCGAAAGCACCAGCCCTTCTCTGTGCTTCTCATTGGTCTGAACGACGCAAACTCACTCACTCACTCACTCACTCACTTACTCACTCACTCAGCCGTTTGTGAACAGTGGTAACATGGTCAGCAGCAATGCTCCAGTCGGGACACCCAGCTGGGTAGCAGCACCCTGCTCCTCACCACCTCCATTGGCAGAGCTGTGGTAGGAATGCACTGTCATCCTTGCTACTCTCTTTCCTAGGGACTTTGCCTAGGTTAGTTTAAACAGGAGACAGTTTCTCTCTTTGGTATTCTACAAGCCTGTGGAGGATCTATGTCCCAACCTCCCCCATATGCATGCATCTGGGAGGCCAAAGTCTAGAGCAGAGCAGCAGGTGCTTATATCACCCCTCTGTCCCATTTGGCAGATATCAGTCTCCAAGTTAGTGCACTTAGCAAAGCTCTTGTGGTGTCAGACAAGACCCAAGTAGCTGAAAATGACCCAAATCCTGGTGGCTTTAATTGCACCATCAAAGAAAAATGCCCCATCTACTACATGACTGTGCTCAAAGTCTTTTCCTGTCACCCTTACACAGGTAATGCAACAATTGACTTCTTTATTTAATGTCACTTGTTTAAACTGTCAAGAGCTGGCAGCCCTTGAAAGAAAGGATTAAGCCAGAGAAGTGGAAGGAGCCCTATCTGCTTGCTCTGTTTATTGTCATAGTCTGGAGTGCTTTCTCTCTGTGTTTGTACAATTTCTGGTACAACGTGGTCCTGACCCAACTATTCAAATGAATAAGCTGATGCTAGTGAGTTGTTTGCTGGCCTGAGTGTACTTTCTTTCTGGTTGTTAATATAAATAATGGTAAGTGGTGCTCACTGTAGTCTCAACTATTTCTTTCATCTGTCCCCCTTTATTTCTAGGGTTGGTAACTCAGCCATGACAAAAGCCTCTAGATGGGAAGCTAGCGCAGTCAGGATTAATAATTATCACGTACTAAAGAGCTGTAGGATCTGCTCACAGCTTCGTACTGCAAGTATTTCTAAAAATATGTGCTCCTGAATAAAATGTATAAAGGATTTCTTCTTTTTAAATAAAAGCTTAGTGGTTTGAGAAATTGTTTATAACAACACTGTAGCAGCTTTACTTAATGTAATGCGATTTCATTAGGCCCTCCACTGGACTCTCTCTAATAGTTCCCTGTCTTTCTTGAACTGGGGAGTCCATAACTGAACATATCTCGTCTGCAAAAAAGATAAAAAGACAAACCGGAAATACAGTTTCAGGTGAGTTACAGTGAATTGCCCAGGCAAAGGCAGAAGAAAAGCAGAGGAATCACACAGAAAGAAGATGGGGGGAGGCGGGTGGTGGGGTGTTAGAAGGAGGGGGATCTGAGGAGGTGTCAGTGTTTGATGGCATTCTACAGCAAAAATTAGAAAAAGCAAGCAGAGGTGCACACAGTTGCATCATTTTGTGTTGTGAACTAACTAAAAACTGTCACCCTGCAGAGCTCCATATTCTTGGAAAGAGGACTGTGTGCTGTCACACTCGTGACTTTGCTGAGTTCTGCTTCTTGCTTACTGCTGGCCTAAGTATTCACTTCCTGACCTCTGTGTTTGGGAAGGACTGTCTCCAGGTTCTCAAACCCTTCCTAGAATCACCACAAAGCCCCTGCAACATTTGCTCCTGGGCACCTGGAAGCCCCGAGGCAATGATGATAGCACCAGAGTGAAAGCAGTCTTGCACGTTCACGGTTTCTTTGTGAGTATGGTTTCACAGAATCATGCTCAAACTGCTAGAGCAAAAGGCCCAAGGCTTACAGATTAGAGAGTACTGCATGCTTTCACAACTCAAAAGGGTTTACAGATTGTTCTGGTCAGCAAAGATCAAGGCAAAAGTTTAAAAACTTTATTTCTAAACTGTGAATGGCAAGGCCATGTGGAGGGAGCTGATACACCCTCAGGTCTCCAATGAGAGTCTTGGATGACAACCTCATCCAGCCTTGCACAGCAGAATAGCAGTTGGGCACATTTTGCCATGGCATTGATGCAAAAACAAAAAGTATTTTGCATGACAGCCTCCCATGGGAAATCTTAGCACCTGGCAACGCCAGGTAACTTATCTGACCCAAACCCTGCCAACACCAACGCTCCCTGGGTGAACTTGGAATCACACACTCCAGCCCAAGCACAGGGAAGACTTCATGCAGGGTAGCCCCAGGCAGGCTTTCCCAAAGGTGCCTTATTTTCAGTAGCAGCCCCTCTCTCCCTCAAAATGGAGCTCCCGCATCCTTGTGATCCGCTGACCAGGGCTGTATGTAGGGAGCAGGCAAGAAAACTCTGCTGCAGCCGGCTCTGTCCCTCCCAGCGCATCTCCGGGACTGCACGGGCAAAACGTAAGCGAAACTCCACAGGATGGGCAGGAGGCGATGCATCGGGGTGCGGGTGGGGGTCTGCTCGGGTAGGATGGCCCTGAGCGAAGGGNCTCCCGGCGTTGAGGGCTGGCGGGAGTTGTGAGCTTAAGTCCCGCGGAGTCCTGAGCGCCTCACCACCACCACATAACCACCGCTAGCCGCTGCGGCGGGGGCTCGCCGGGACGCGGAGGCTCGAGG